>MU738621.1:11840-24409 GCA_026770625.1 Nicotiana glauca | reverse complement strand
ACGAAATGGGATTTGGCCAGCACATCAAATTGTCATAAGTCAGGAAATAACGTCAGACATGATTGAGTTGCCAACAGTCAATATGCTTTGGGAATCCTTAGGAAATATAAAAGTTCGATATGCGAACAACACAATAAATGAAGGGCGGGGGTAAACAGATCAAAGAATTTCCCGTAATAGAATCGACAAAGGATGGTACACCAATGACACTCAAAATCTTCCAAAAGAAATCAAAGTTATCATGACTAGTGATGGAACAATAGACCTCAAGGGCGAGGCCGGTGGTTTAAATCAGAAAAGAGTAACATGAGCATTGAAGTTGGTAACAATCAAAATGCTTTGGGGTTTATATGAGACACAAAGGTTGGTAAGTGTCAATCCAGGAGCAATACAACAAATAAAGTATGGGGTTAGAATGGAGGAGAGGCATATTTTGATAAAGGAAGTAGCCAGTCAAGAAACGATTAAGGTATTCAAATGAAATCAGTGAAGGAGCAAAAGTCGGTGGTTAGGTCAAGAAAGAACAATATACATCTTGAGGGGGTGGCAATTGACATGCTTTGGAGATTCATTTGGAATACAATGGTTTAGTACATATCAATTCATGAATAATGCAACAAAGATAGAAGGGGTGGTGAACGTATTAGAGATATTCTCTATGTCAAAGGTAACAAAGAAAGTGTTTAACCAATAAACAGACAAAGTCCTCGATTGGGAGTTAGTTATCATGGAAAGTGAAGGAACAATAGACTTCAAGATCGGAGCTAGTGGGATCCATCAAGAAAAAGCAACACACATTTTGAGTGGGATGGCAATTGTCGTGCTTTGAGATACATGAAAACAAGGAATTGGTAAATGTCAGGCCGTAAGGGATGCGGGTTTGAACAGAGAAGAGGTATTTTCTGTGACAAGGACGTCAGGGAAAATGGATAGTCAGTAGACAGGCAAGGCATTCAAGTGGAAATCAGTTATCATGGGAAGTGAAAGAGCAATCATCATCAAAGTTCAAGGCCACAAACCAGCCACCACATTTAAAACTAACAAGATTTTCTTTGATTGAAACAGGGGCAGATGTTTTGGAGAAATCCTCCGTAAAGAAATGCAGGACCCGAACAGGTATGATTGGAAATTCTCAGGCCCCTCCTGGAAAATGGAACTTAGTTTAAGTTTCAAAACAATCATGAGAAACGTAGCTTGACATAAAAGGAATATAGGTTCGTTTGTATGTTTAAGATAAGGTTCAAATAAGAGTTTTCAGGACCCTCTTGGATAATGGGGTGCAGTGTTAAAGTAAGTCTAAATAACAAGATATAGTGGAAGTCATAATAAGAGTTTTCAGGACCCTCCTGGATAATGGGATGTAGGGTCAGCTTAAATAACAAGATATAGTGAAAGTTGTACCTTTAGAAGATGTAACGTAGGTTAAGATCGTCTTTTAACTAGAAGTTGTCAGGACCCTCCTGGATAATGGGACGTAGTTTTAAGAACAGGATATAGTAGAAATTGTAGAAGTTGTCAGGACCCTCCTGGATAATGGGACGTAGTTTTAAGAACAAGATATAGTGGAAGTTGTAATAGAAGTTGTTAGGGGCCTCCCGGATAATGGGACGTAGTTTTAAGGTCTGTTTAGATAACAAGATATAGTAGAAGTCATAATAGAAGTTGTCAGGACCCTCCTGGATAATAGGGAGTAGTTTAAGACTTTTGATAACAAATGTAGTGGAAGTAATCCCTTTAGAAGAAATAATTTAGGAGTTGTCAGGACCTCCCTAGATAATAGGACTTAGCTTTCAAATTCTTATAATAGTTGGAAAAATAATCCATGTGCCCAGCCACCAAACTGGGGCAGAAAAACCTTCTTTGGCCGTCTATTCTACTGAAAGCAGGCGCCCACCTGGAAAATAAGGGAATACATTTCAAGTTCAGTAATCAGGCGCCCACCTGAAGAATAAGGGAACACATTTCAAGTTTCGGCAATCAGGCGCCCCACCTGAATAACAAGGGAATACATTTCAAAGTTGAAACAGTCAGGCACCCACCTGAAGAACAAGGGAAGAATAATACAAGTCTTATCTTTCAAGTTTATATTCGGTAACATAACACGCCCAGTTATCAAACTGGGGCAGAAAATTTTCTTCGTATTGTATGGTTGTTGCAAGCAGGAACCCACCTGGAGAACAAGGGAATAGTTTTTCAAAGTTGCAAGCAGGAGCCCACCTGAAAAATAAGGGAATATCTTTTTCAAAATCAGCAAGCAGGAGCCCACCTGAAGAACAAAGGGAATATCTTTTTCAAAATCAGCAAGCAGGAGCCCACCTGAAAAATAAGGGAATATCTTTTTCAAAATCAGCAAGTAGGAGCCCACCTAAAGAACAAAGGGAATATTTTTCAAAAATTCAGCAAGCAGGAGCCCACCTGAAGAACAAAGGGAATATTTTTTGAAATTCAGCAAGCAGGAGCCCACCTGAACAATAAGGGAATATCTTTTCAATACAGCAAGCAGGTACCCACCTGGAAAACAAGGGAAGTACAATCCAAATTTTAGCCGTTAAATATCTGATAACATGATATGCCTAGTCAACAGACTGGGGCAGAAAATTTTCGTTGTTTGTCTATTTTGTCTCAATCAGGCACCCACCTGGAAAACAAGGGAATACTTTTTCAAATCAGGAGCCCACCTGGAGAACAAAGGAATACTTTTCAAGCATTGCAAGCAGGAGCCCACCTGGAGAACAAGGGAATACATTTTCAAGCATCGCAATCAGGAGCCCACTTGGAGAACAAGGGAATACCTTTTCAAGCAATCGCAAGCAGGGGTCCACCTGAAGAATGGACACATATTTCAAATTGTAGTAGTCAAGCAACATCAGGAGGAATGGCAAAACATTGTCGAGGCAACAACAAGAATTCCATTGTAAGAGCAGAAGATACAGGTTCAAGGCAACACAAGAGCAAGTTTGAAGATATAGATATGATTTTTTTGTAATTCATAGCTTAGGCTAGCTTCTTTTGTTTTACCATGGTGTAATAAGGAGGTCATCCAGCAGTAACAATAGCAACAACAGTGAGATCACAGCTCCTGGTAGTTCCAGCTACCAGACATTCCTGAACTATACTGACCCGATTCCTGTTTAGCCCGGGATATGTAGGCAACCTTTGAAGCAGGGTGCGGTCAAAACTTTTCAAAATGCTTCACAACGGAATATTTGAACGGGCAAAAATCGCTCGTATTTGCTCACTTATCTTTGCACGAAAACTTTTCGTGTTTCCGAGCAAAGAGGGGCAGCTGTGAGCACGTGATTTTTGCCCTAAGCAAGTTACTCCCATAAAATTCAGACAAAAGATTTTGCTTTATTTTGAATTTTTGTGTTAATTGTTTGCATGTTATTTGTGTATGTTAAGTAATATAAAATACAAAAAAATAAATATATGCATTTGCATTTAGGATTTTAATTTTATTTTTAGTATTAATTAGGTATTGATTTATTTTAGAACAAAATTTAAAGAAATTCATAAAAATAGTTCCTATACAAATTTAATTGATAATTGATTCTAAATAATTTTAAAAGTTAATTAGTTTAATTAGGTCTTATTTTTATTTTTACAAAATCAGTAAAAAAAATATAAAATACAAAAAGATGAAAAATAAAATACAAGAGTACAAGAGAAAAGAAAAAAAACAAATTAAAATAAAGTGGTCTTAATAAAAACCATAATTGGGCTGGTCCAAGACACCCACGCCAGGCCCAAGCCTCATCCCCTTAACCCGGCCCCCTCCTTATGCCAACAAAACGACGTCGTTTGGCGTCGTCTAATCTCGACCCTTCATTGCCTTGATCCAATGGTCCGTATTAGAGAGGTTATTTAAACATATAACAAAATATTATAAACCCTAAGCATAAGACCCCTTCTCTGTATACCCCTGTAACATCAATAATAACCACCCTATCTCTGCCGTGAGCCGCCGCCCGAAATCGCCTACGGCGGCGGCCGGCGTCCAAACCATTTGGAAATTACACCATAAAATCGCCTTGGCTTCTTCTCTTCAACCCCACAAACCCCATTCTTTAAAAATGACTGTAACTCCTCGAATATTAAGTTGAAAGTTCCGGTCAAAATTTTACTTCTCCCAAATCCGGTCAAAATCATACCTTGGGGTTTCCTTAACCCCCTGTCCCTAAATCCAAAGCCAAAAGCCTTCAACTCCGTTTCAAGCCATGCGAATCTTAAATCTAGGGTTTCCGGCAGAGTTTGAGCTTACAGAAACGAGGTTCTAAATAATAGTATGTGCCCGTTTTGTTAAAAAAATAGGCATATAAGAGAAGTCAACTGAGTAAAGATCATTCCCTAGTTTGGAGGTCCAAATTCGGGCAAAGTGGTGAATTTTCTATTCTTCATATCTCTTTTATTTTGTGTCTCGATCACTCTCATTCTCTTCTTTTCTGAACAAAATAGCCAAGGTTATGCTTTCAATTACACGTATGTTCAAAATTAGTAGTTGTAGTTCAATCAAAATAAGTTCAAGGCCTGAAAAACTGTTCTGTTTCTTTAATAACTGTGGTTTATTGACCTGTTAAGTGGTTAAAAAGGGGAAAAAACACACAACAAAGCAATAATGGTCTTCTATTTTGTGCAATTTGATTCTGTGTTAGTAATTGTTTGATAAATAGTTTAGCCTTTGTTTGAATACGATTTTAATTCAGTAGCATAAATTTTAATCTCTTTTAATTTTGTTTAGATTGTATCCGATCTGTTATTATGGGGTTATGTTTATACACATTCGTTTAGTTATTAGGCATGGTTATAGCTGATAATGGTTTGGGTAAATTGGAACCCAAAATCACAGGGGTCAAGGTTGGGATTTGGTTGGTAATTCTAAGTGTAAAGTGGGGGTACTTTTGGGAATATCATAAGTCCGGTAGTAATATTAGGGAACCTCAGGGGTAGTATGGGCATAAGAAAAGGGTAGTTTAATCAAAATTGGTAATTTTAGAATGCAAGTGAGGGTAGAATAGGGATTGTAAAGGGATAGAACCTTCTAGAGTGGGCTGTAGTGTATGTTTTAAGTAAATAATTATACTTGTACAACAAGTCAGAAAATAAGGGGGCAAAAGAGAAAAAAAAAAGGGGACTAATATGTAAAAACTAAAATTTGAATTTCCCACCAGATTTACATCTATAAATAGGCATTGAAATGCCTTGTTTCATAAGTTTGGAACCCAAAAAAAAATTCGCAAAAAAATACCAGTCAAATTCCAGATCTAAAATTAAAATTTCAGATCATAATTCTATCTTCTAAAGCTGAATTTCTTTCAGAAAATCCAAAAAACATTACAAAAATTAGTGAAAAAACCAACAATTATTGTTCCTTTGAGAATTTTAGATCAATTGCAATTTTCAGCTATTGACTTTCACAATTTTGATCCGGTTTTGAGTAACTGAAATCCCTAGGTCTGTTGGCCTTAATTTCGAATGAGTTAAAATTCAAATTGAGTAATTTTGATCAATCCAAATGTTGTTATTCCTGTTGCTGTAATTCTAATTGTTGATTGAAGAAATTTATTTTTAAAAAAATCCTTGTGCTGTTGAAAAAGTAACTGTTGATCTGTTGTTGCATTGACATTGTCGTTGACCTTTGATTCTTCTTCATTTTTTCTAAATAACAGGTACCTCTTCTGCTTTTCTTTGAACTGGAAAGGATTATGTAAACCTGATCTGAAGAATAAATGACGAAGTTTCTATTTGAATAGTTGTTCGAGTTCCTGTCATCTTTGTTTAGTTTAAAGTGTCCAGTAGCCGTGTTCAATTAGAATTTGTATGGTTTGCCTAATTGAAATGCTAAAGTTAAGTTATGTGATATTTTTTTATTTATTTGAGTTTTAGTATAACTTGATTCTGGCCTATAATTGGGGTTTCATGGACTGTAAAAGGACTTGGACCGTTATTTGATAAGATGTGGTTACCTGAGTTTAATAGAATAATAGATTTATCATAAAATAGTTAGCAGTTCCATATTGTATAAATTGTTATTAGGCTCCTGAATTATAGATTTGAATTGGTTAACTAGCATATATTTTAGTTTGATTGGATTAGTTTTGATTTTGAATAAAAAATGACTGATAGTTAGACTCATGAATTGTTTCATATCCTTGTAATGCATTTTCATTTTTAGTTAATTTCAGTACTTTAATTCATTCCAACAGTGATAGCTTGACTGAAATTAAAAAATAACTGATTTGTAATGCTGTCAAATTCATGTGTCTGTTTTAGTTTTCAATTTTATGATATTTAGGAACTCGTTCAAAAAATGAAAAGTTAAAGTGATGTGAATTTGAAATAAATTTCAAATGGTCAAAAGCCAATTAATGTAGGTAAATATACTAATCCTGCTTGTTGCAAGTGTGGAATCCATTCCAATAGTTTTTGGCTTGTTAATTTAGTGGACAAATATTCGAGTAAGTCTACCAGCCCAAAGATTCGATCAAGTGATTTTCTCCACGTTGATTGATCCGTCGTTTGATTTGGGCTGGTCTCAGACCCAACATTAAGTCTTCTAAGAATATGGTCCAATGTGTTTGTATAAAATGGCTTGGGCTGTTTGGACCCAAGATTGAAATAGCAATGAGTTTGTTAGTGTTTACATGGTCGGCTGTAGGTTTTAAGTTAAGTAGCGGGTTCAAGCTAAAAGGTGCATTCCTTTTGTTTGGGCCCGGACTTGAACTTGAAATTTAAGCTCTAATATTAATCGATTAGGATTTTTAAAGACAATATATAAAACAGAAAATTTAGTCACTTTAAGTCATCCTTTAATAAAGTGAGATGAGCCTCGCCAAATCAAAAAAAAAAATTGCAGGGCCCTCATTAACTACTTACTAAAATACTTAGTATTCGGGATAGGCCGTTTAGCGAATTTCACGACTTTTCCAAAAGATGACAACATGTTAGACACTTTAGGCGCGACTTTAAATAATCTTACATTCCTAAATATGGGTGTGCATTTCATACAACCCAAATCCAAATCCAAAAACGTCGGATAAGAATGTGTTGAGAATCCGGGTGCATTTCATGTGACGTGATCCGAAAACATAGTCTTAAACGATGTTCACTTTCTTAAATAAAATAATTGACAAGAAGCGTTAATTAATTTTAAAATTGCACAAATAGGATAACATGTATTAAAATCAATTTTAGCCAAATATAACAATTGAGCGACCGTGCTAGAGCCATGAAACTCGGGAATGCCTAACACCTTCTCCCGGGTTAACAGAATTCATTACTCGGATTTCTAGTTCGCGACTGTTAAACAAAGTCAAACCCTTCTTCGATTCGGGATTCAAGCCGGTGACTTGGGACACCATAAATCTCCCAAGTGGCGACTCTGAATTTTAAATAAAAACGAATCCCGTTTCGACTGTCCTTAAATTGAAAAAACTCCTTTCTTACTATATCCCTTCCTGGGTGTAGTAAAAACCGATAAAGCTTTGGAAAGAGGAGGTGTGACAGCTGCAGAAGCTGTAGGAAAAACTTCATATTCTTTAAATTCTTGTCGTGCGAAGTGTTTATCCGATTACTAAACTTCTGTTATTCCATTCTCTCACAGATGGTGAGGACATGTGCTATCGGCAAGGATGGACGACCGCCAGTACCACCAGTTGGTGCCACTAGAGGATGAGGTCGTGGTCGAGGCCATGGCAGGGGCAGAGCAGCTAGAGCAACACCGGTAGATCCACCAGATGCCCCAGTTCTGGATCAGGTCCCGGTTATGGATGCTACAACAGCACCAGTTCAGGCATCAGCTGTGCCTATTGTGATCCCAGGTCTCCAGGAGGCTTTAGCTCAGATCTTATCAGTGTGTACCAGTTTGGCTCAGGCGGTCTTAGCTACTACAGCCGCAGCTACTTCCCAGGCCGGGGAGGTACCCAGAATCCCGTTGCTCGCACACCTGAGCAGGTAGTGCAGGGATTACAGACATCGGGGGTACCTCTAGCCCAGCCGGTTGCACCAGCTCAGGCGTTTGTAGTACCAGTTATGTCGGATGATGATCAACGTCGACTTGAGAGGTTTGGTAGGATCCATCCTCCGTCATTCAGTGGTGTAGAGGGTGAGGATGCCCAAGGCTTTTCTGATAAGTGCCAGTGGATGCTTCGTACAACAGGGATTCTTGAGACTAGTGGTGTGGCATTTACTACCTTTAAGGTTTTTGGGGCTGCCTTCACTTGGTGGGAGGCGTATAAGAGGCGTTGGCGTGTTGGTGCAGCACCCCTTACTTGGCAGCGGTTCTCTGTTATCTTACTCGAGAAGTATGTACCACAGTCGCGCCGAGAGAAGTTGCGCAGGTAGTTTGAGCAGCTGCGTCAGGGAGAGATGTCAGTGATGCAGTATGAGATGCGGTTCTTTGAGTTAGCTCGACATGCAGTTTGGTTGGTTCCCACAGATCGAGAGAGGATCAAGAGGTTTGTTGACGGCCTCACGTACCAGCTTCAGATTCTTATGACTAAGGAGATGGTGACAGTTGCTACCTTCGAGGAGGTTGGTGATATCGCCCGTGAGATAAGTCGGGTCACCAGCAAAAGCGAGAGGAGAGGAAGGCCAAGAGGCCTCGGGGATCTGGTAGCTTTAGCAGTGCTCCTTCGAGGGGTTAGTTCCAGCAGGGCAGAGGCCGCTCTTTAAGGCAGGCTCATTCTGCTCGCCCAGGTTATCGAGGGGCATCTTCGGGTCATGGTTATCAGGATCTCAGCAGGGCCAGTCATCACTTAGTGCCCTCCCAACTCAGAGCTCGTCTCGTGCTCCATCGGTCTAGGGTTCTTCCATGCTAGGTCCTTCTGTCGGTCATTCCGATGCCAGGGATTCCCTTCAATCACCCTCTAGCACCGGGGAGTTGTTATGAGTGTGGAGAGTTTGGGCATATGAGCAAGCAGTGTCCTTGTCTTCAAGATAGTCAGTTCCAGTAGAGGGGCTAGCCCTTGACTTCTATTCTAGTTACTTCGCCACCCGCCCAGCTAGCTAGGGGTGGAGGTCAGGCAGCCAGGGGCCGCCATATAGGGGGAGGTCGATCAGGCGGTGGTCAACCTCGTTTCTATGCCATCCCAGGTAAAGCATATGACGCTGCTTCAGATGCCGTGATTTCAGGTATTATTTCAGTCTGCCACAGAGATGCATCTGTATTATTTGATCCCGGTTCCAAATTTTTCTATGTGTCATCATACTTTTCCCATTATTTGGATATGCCCTGTGAGTCTCTTGTTGCACCTGTTCATGTATCCACTCCGATAGGTGATACTATTGTTGTAGGCCGTATGTAACGGTTATGTGTAGTGATTATTGGGGGTATAGAGATCAGAATAGATATTTTACTATTGTATATAGTGGATTTCGATAACATTTTGGGCATGGATTGTCTATCTCTGTATTGTGCTATTCTGGATTGTCATGCTAAGACAGTCACATTGGATATACCGGGTGTGCCATGGATCGAGTGACGAGGTGTGACTGAGTATGTTCCTAGTAGGGTGATCTCTTTCTTAAAGGCCCAACATATGGTTGGGAAGGGTTGTCTTTCATATCTAGCATTTGTGATGGATGTCAGAGCTAAGGCTCCTAGTATCGATTCTGTTCCAGTTGTGAGGGACTTCCCTGATGTATTTTCTGCAGACCTGCCGGGCATGCCAGAGGATAGGGATATTGATTTTGGTATTGACCTGGTGCCGGGAACTCATCCCATTTCTATTCTGTCGTATCGTATAGCACCAGCGGAGTTGAAGGAGTTAAAGAAGCAGCTTCAGGAACTCCTAGATGAGGGGTTCATCCGGCCTAAGTATGTCACCTTGTGGTGCACCGGTTCTGTTTGTGAATAAGAAGGATGGCACAATGAGAATGTGCATTGATTATAGGCAATTGAACACGGTAAATATTAAGAAAAGGCATCATTTGCCTCGCATTGATGATTTATTCGGCCAGCTTCAAGGAGTGAGGGTGTTCTCCAAGATTGATCTCCGTTTGGGCCTTCACCAGTTGAAGATCAGGGATTCAGATATTCTTAAGACAGCCTTCAGGACCAGATATGGTCATTATGAGTTCCTAGTTATGTATTTTGGGCTGACCAATGCCCCGGCGGTGTTCATGCATCTGATGAACAGCGTGTTCCGGCCTTATCTTGATTTTTTTGTCACAGTCTTCATTGATGAATTTTGGTGTATTCGCACAGTCAGAAGGAGAACGCGGAGCATTTGAAAGTTGTATTGAAGATATTATGGGAGGAGAAGCTTTATGTAAAGTTCTCCAAGTGTCAGTTTTGGCTCAGTTCAGTGGCTTTCTTGGGACACGTGGTGTCCAGCGAAGGTATCCAGGTTGATCCGAAGAAGATAGAGGCGGTTCAGAGTTGGCCCAGACCATCCTCAGCCATAGAGATTCGTAGTTTTCTTGGTTTGGCAGGCTATTATTGCCGGTTTGTTCAGGCATTCTCATCTATCGCATTGCTCTTGACCAAGTTGACTCAGAATGGTGCTTCATTTTTATGGTCATACGAGTGTGAGGAGAGCTTTCAGAAGCTCAAGACAGCTTTGACCACAGCTCCAGTGTTGGTTTTGCCATCAGCTTCAGGTTCATATATAGTGTATTATGATGCCTTGAGAGTAGGGATCGGTTGTGTGTTGATGCATGAGGGTAGAGTTATTGTTTATGCTTCTCGTCGATTGAAGCCCCATGAAAAGAACTACCCCGTTCATGATTTAGAGTTGGCTTCCATAGTTCATGCATTGAAGATTTGGAGGTATTACTTGTATGGCGTATCTTGTGAGGTATTCACTAATCATCGCAGTCTTCAGCATTTGTTCAAGCAAAAGGATCTTAATTTGAAGCAGCGGAGATGGTTGGAGTTGCTTAAGGATTATGATATCATTATATTGTACCATCCGGGAAAGGCCAATATGGTGGACGATGCTTTGAGTCGAAAGGCAGTGAGTATGGGGAGTTTGGCATATATTCCAGTTGGGGAGAGACCTCTTGCAGTTAATGTTCAGGCCTTGTCTAATAGGTTCGTGAGGTTGGATATTTCGGAGCTCAGTCGGGTATTGGCTTGTGTAGTTTCTCGGTCTTCTTTATATGATCGCATCAGAGAGTGCCAGTATGATGATCCGCATTTGCTTGTCCTTAGGGGCAGAGTTCAACATGATGATGCTAGAGATATGACCATTGGTGATGATGGAGTGTTGAGGATACAGGGCAAGATTTGTGTGCCTAATGTGGATGGACTTCGAGAGTTGATTTTGGAGGAGGGCCATAGCACGTGGTATTTCATTCATTCGGGTACCGCGAAGATGTATTAGGATTTGAGACAACACTATTGGTGGAGAAGGATGAAGAAAGATATTGTGGGATTTGTGGCTCTGTCTCTCAATTGTCAGCAGGTGAAATACGAGCATTAGAGACCGAGTGGTTTGCTTCAACAGATGGTCATTCCTGGGTGGAAGTGGAAGCAGATCACTGTGGACTTTGTTGTTGGACTTCCACGGACTTTGAAGAAGTTCGATGCTATTTGGGTGATTGTGGATCGGCTGACCAAGTCCGCGTACTTCATTCCTATCTGTACTACTTATTCTTTAGATCGACTTGTAGAGATCTATATTCGGGAGATTATTCGTTTGTATGGTGTCCCCGTTCCCATCAATTCAGATAGGGGCACTCAGTTTACCTCGCAGTTTTGGAGGTTTGTGCAGCGAGAGTTGGGTACTCAAGTCGAGTTGAGCATAACTTTTCATCCTCAGACGGACGGGCAATCCGAGCGTACTATTCAGATATTAGAGGACATGTTGCGTGCTTGTGTTATTGACTTTGGAGGGTTATGGAATCAGTTTCTACCGCGCGCAGAGTTTGCTTATAACAACAACTACTCGAGTATTCAGATAGCTCCATATAAGGCTTTGTATGGGAGGCAATGTAGATCTCCAGTTGGTTGGTTCGAGCTCGGAGAGGCTAGGCTAATGGGAACTGATTTGGTACATGATGCTTTGGAGAAGGTAAAGGTGATTCAGGAGAGGCTTCGTACAGCGCAGTCGAGGCAAAAGAGTTATGCTGAAAGGAAGGTTCGAGATGTGTCCTACATGGTTGGTGAGAAGGTTCTGTTGAAGGTTTCACCCATGAAGGGTGTTATGAGATTTGGGAAGAAAGGAAAGTTGAGTCCGTAGTTTATCGGACCATTTGAGGTACTTCGAAGGATTGGGGAGGTGGCTTATGATCTTGCTTTGCCACCCTGCTTGTCGAGTGGGTCTTCAATTGTTGTTCTCATTAGCGACAATGATGATTGTCACACCTCCTTTTGGCGCTACCGCATCCCGCGAGGGGCGTGGTGGAAGGGAGTTTTTTCCAATTAATGGACAATCGAAACGGGATTTATTAAGAGATTCAGAGTCGCCACTTGGGAGATTTATGGTGTCCCAAGTCACCGGTTGAATCCCGAATCGAGGAAAGGTTTTGACTCTATTTAATAGTCCGCGAATCAGAAATTCGGATAAGGAATTCTGTTAACCCGGGAGAAGGTGTTAGGCATTCCCGAGTTCCGTGGTTCTAGCACG
>MU738620.1:6781-29634 GCA_026770625.1 Nicotiana glauca | reverse complement strand
AACACAACGCTGGGACCCCGTCCCACATCATAGAAATAGAATACCTGTATCTACCCCGAAAGGTCTAATCTTCACGTAGCTCGCTACAATGCGCGATCTTATCCAAACACTGTCACACATGAAGTACCTCAAGTCGTTATGCTCAAAATAGACAGTCACGCACAGATTGGTGTCTGAAACCAAGCAATCCATCACACCCACGGTGAAGCAAGTAATATAAACCCTTAAATCCTGAAAGGACATAACCGATGCGTCATTCGCCGAGCAACACCCAATACGGACTTTCTTTAGAAATCAGGAAACAAGGCATACAAAATAACATATGGAAAACTATTCTCAACATCACACTGTTGCAGCGTGCAACCCGATCCAGATAACATATCCATGGCGGCGTGCCATCCGATTCATATATATATATATATATATATATATATATATATATATATATATATATATATATATATCTCACATAAGGAGATGCAAAACGAGCCAAATTTGCTCATTATAACAAAATACCAAGCATCGGTTGTAAGCATGCTGAGTGCATAATGATATCTACTTATAGCGTTGTAAGCTACAAAACTCAAAACACAATGAATCTCAATAGTACCGCACTATACGTTCCCACAGTCCAAAAATCATAACGCCCCACAGCACAGAAAAGCAACTCATCGATCTCCCCATATCACTAACAAGCTCAATAATGATAGATTCAACCTATCCTAAAACAATACATATCGGGGCAAACGGAGCCATCTTAATCTGAATACATAGCCACATCGGCCTGCCAACGAACTCATTACCAAGAAGCCTGAAGCTGCTTCTTCCGCTACTATAACTCATACCGGAGCCGTACAATACGGTGCCCGACACCAAATCAATATCAAAATCCACAATCTCGTCCGGCGACATGCCCGACCACAAGAAACGTATTTGAAAAAGAGTCCCTTAATACCGGTACTGAATCAATGGTAGAAACCTCTATACTAACATCCGTCACAAAGACCCAATTAAGGAAAGCAATCCTTCCCAGCCGTCCGCTGATCTTTTAGAATACCAACCACTCTGCTATATCAAAATCCGATGCACCTCGCCACGCAACCAATGGCATTTCCGACATAGCCCATAGTACAATAGTATAGAATGACCCACATTGCGACAACCAGTCTATAGCCAGCATCATATACAAAATCTAACATACCAACAAAGAAGGACCCACTCGGGCCTCCAATCCCAATAGCCGCTAACGGTACCAATACACACTATCCATAACCACTACATAGCCTGAACATGAGAACTCATAGTCATTCTTCGGAGATATTCTAAAATTCTCCTGTGCCATCAAACACACTCAGATATCAACAGTCAACCTATCAAAAAAATGCTGCAACACTGCAGAAGTGACATCAACTTAATCACATTGCCCTTTTTCTGAAACATATACCCTTGTCAAATCACTGTGATTAGCAATACCGTTTCCTTATCATGAGGATCATTCACCCAAATCCTCTGAAGATCGATTCTTAAATCACCTGTAGATGCCCATGCCACTTAATAATTTAATGACTTTCCATTCCGAACTGAACCGAACCTTACACATACAAATCCCAATCCTCCACAACATAACGCATATACCATAACACGTTAGGATAACATGAGAACTTTATCTCCCTTTCGCGCCACAGACATCGACGTACTCAACTAGTCAAGAACTTTCATTGATCCCATTTAGAAGAAAATCATTACACACTCCATGCTTCACATACCCATAAGAAATATACTCATCTTCAAGCCACGGTAAAACCCAACAAGAACATCTCTGCCAACTCCATTTGTACAAGCTAAACTGCCAGGACTAAATCCTTCTATCTAAATCGAGCTGAGCAAGCCGTCAAAACTCAAGAGCATTGTTGCAAATTGCCTGTAAAAGCCCATTACTTCGAACACATACAAGGAATTAATCATATCTTTACCATACGGATTAGGTCTATTATCAAGCTATTCCTTCTATCAAATTTCTCTTTTTATTCATCATCCACTTGATATTTCTCCCTTACAGTAGCATCACAATACCTCAATCCAGGCCTACCACACGAGACTCGAACATAAGACCACACTGTCTAAGACCCATAGGCCACCGAATACTCTCTCAATTCTTCCCAAATATACCACGTTCCAGAATACTTGAAGAACTTCCTGCGAATCGGAATTTCGTTACCATTATTTCCCAGATACTGATACATAGAATCCCATAATTAGCATAAGGTACCACAAGTCATGATCTCTTCCTAATGGAAACACAGTCTCTAGCCACATACACAACCTTAAGACACTTGATGATTACATGCAAAAATCTCGAACACAATAAAACCATTATCGAGAGTCATTCACCCTTATTCCAACTGCAAGTTACTTGACTTAACGAACAGAACCACTCGTGCCTTATTAACACTTTGACACCGAAGGATATGACCTCATTCCAATACAAACAAACATCTTCCTTTTATATACACTGGGCATTCTTTATCAACAACAAATCAAGACATCCTATTATTTTCTCACATCTACGAAGCACCATATAACCTTTATCAAAATTTTGCTTCACTCGTGCCATCCTCGGCTCATTTCCTGCAACCAGTACTGATCCGCCAGCATACATCGAAAAGGAAACAATCATAGCACTTAGCCGTGCGATCAGCTAATCAACAGCAACCTCCTCAACTTGGCTCAAAGCCACCTATCAGGACACATTTAATAACCCATAATACTTTTACTCTAATGATGCCACCATTTTATAGTGGGATCAACTCAAATCATTTACTAGTTTATGAAAACACAGATCCTCGAATACTAAAATCCTCTACAAACCTCGCATTCATCCCCACATCAGCGGAGTCCACTCTCTGAAGCGACCCAAATTTTCAAATTACAACACATACCTTTCAATTACACATGATATCTTCTAACAATATACATAAGAATCATACCCCTTAAGAACACTCCGCAGGAGATAACCTACCTGCTTCGCCTCAATTTAGTATTTCAGCACACCTTCCACCATTATATATGTTACACAGTCAATTAGCCTTCCTGAGCCTGAACTCATACCGCCACATGTAATGTACATTACTTTCCAACTAAGAGTCGTGAAAATATTCTTCACGCGCCCATAACTCGGGGCTACATAACATATCACAATAGGAAACGAACCACTTAACAGTTCACCTACTATCCAGCAAACTTCTTCGTCACTACCAAGACATATAATAACATCTCGTCACATGAATACCAAACCACCATTCCGGCTAATAGCGACAATACCGAACATATAAATTCAGAACACTTGCTCACACAATCAGCACCTCGGTGCTCAAGACATAGGCAAAGATCCAGCCTCAAGTCCTCCAGACTAGACCAACGACGAACTCACAAAATCACATCTCGCCCATCGATCGGGGAATCACAAGCCATCAAGCCACTTATAATACCCAGCGCTCATGTGCGCATACAGACGTGTGGAAGGAATATCAAAAGTTACATCTCAAGCTGAATCAAGTATGCACAATAAGAATTCCAAGAAAGTGAAGTTCTCCGAAAGGTTCTGCAGCCTCTCGAGGATAAATACAGACGTCTCTGTATCGATCCGCGAGACTCTACTAATCGGCTCATGACTCATGAGGCCTAGTAACCTAGGCTCTGATACCAACTTGTCACGACCCCAGTCTCGATCGTGATGGCACCTAATACAATTGCTAGGCAAGCCCGACCATTTTCACTCTCAACCCGAGCATGAAGCTCAAAACCAGTTATTTGAATATCATTAATAACAATTAAACTAAAAGATTATGCTGAATATCACTATAACACAGACTATACTCCCAAAGACATGGGGGTCATGAGTCTAGAGTCTCTAACAATATAGTATGACAAGACTCCAAATAATACAATGTCTCAAAACTGCGAAAAGATAATAAAAGAGATAAGGGAGTAGTCGGGTCCTGCGGACGTCAGGCAGCTACCTCGACAACTCCGGGCAAACACTGAAATCAGCAAAAGCTCAGCTAAACTCCTAGGATACTTAGATCTGCACACATGGTGCAGGGAGTAAAGTGAGTACTTCCAACTCAGTGGTAATAGACATATATAATGGCTGAAAGTAAGAAAACCCGAAATACAACAATGCAAAGCTATAACCAATACTCCTACACATTTAACAGTGTAATAACAATAATTAATAACAGATAACACAGGCAGGTATAGATGTATGAATGCAATGCAATACACATGGCTGATGCGGCGTACAGCCCGATCCATTTGAGTGCCCGCGCTCACTGTGGGGGTTCAGTCTCCGGAGGGTCTCCTACAGCCCAAGCGCAATATCGTAGTAACATACGCTGCGGCGTGCAGCCCGATCCACTATCAGTCCAGCTATATGCATGCAAGCCACACAGGCACAGTCAAAATTACCATTTTTAGTTCCGATTATCAGTAATTACAAATTAGGTGTTCAAAACCTTAGAATTTTGCTAGTCATTTCAAGACAATGTTTAGCTCGGGACTGATATCATGAAAACATGCTAACATCATGGAAACAGTGATAATAATCCCTACGGGATCCAAATAATCGGAACGCAGCCCAAATATGCTCATAGCAATCCAAGTTGGATGTTTACCAATCAATTTCTATTCAATGCACATTATGAACATCACTCGGAATGACTAAGCCATAGTCCTCTAATCACAAACGACCCCGCACTCACCGTAGAGTACGTGTCTCGCCTTAATATAGCGTCAAAGTGTGATATAACGGGGTTTCAACCCTCTGGTCATCATCTACATCTATTACTCACCTTAAGTCGGCTACAAAACTAGTCCGTCGTGCCTTTTCCTCTCGAATCCGCCTCCTCGCGCTTCGAATCTAGTCAAAACCACAACGAATATATTACAATAGGCTAATGGAACATAACCCAATTGAAATTACTCGAAAAATACTGAAAAACACGAAGTTGGCAAAACCCGAACCCCGGGCCCACTTCTCGAAAAAATTCCAAAATTTACAACACTGGATTCCTCGTCTTGCCACGAGTCTTTACATATAAATTTTATCAAAATCGGAACTCAAATGGCCTTCCAAATCGCATAAATTTGTTTTTCAAAAACAAGCCCTAGTTTTTACCATTTTAGCTAAATTTCCATGATTTCATTGATGGATTTCACAATAAAAACGAGTTTTGAGTCCAAGAAACTTGCCTCCAAACGTTCCTCCTTGAATCCCTCGTTAATCTCCTTCAAAAATCTCCAAAAACGAGCAACTTTGGGTGAAAAATGAGCCCAAAATCGCGAGTGATGTGTTTTAAAACATTCTGCCCAGGTATTTTACTCTTCGCGATCGCGGAGAACAATTTTCCAGCCCAAAATTTACTATTTGCGATCGCGGTCAACCCTTCGCGATCGTGATGAACAATTCCAGCTCCTCCGGACAGCCTTCAGTATACTGGTCATAACTTTTTTCACATAACTCCGAATGACAAATGATTTGATGTTCTGGAAACTAGACATATAAGGCTATAACTTTCATATGTTTCTCATTTCCTGAATCCTTATACATTACGAGATATAAGCTTCCAAATTAATTCATGTGTATTAGAGATCCTTCTCGGACAGCCTATAGTGTAAAGTCCATAACTTTTGCTACAAATGTCCAAATTACAGTTTCTTTAGCTTTCTGGAAACTAGACACGAAAGGATACAACCTTCGTTTTTGAATCACATCAAAATGCCTTGTAGATAAAAAGATATGAGCTTCCAAAATAGGATCAATGCAACAGAAATTTCCTTTTTCGCGATCGCGAAGCATTTTACGCGATCGTGATTCATTAACTTGTTTCTCACATTTTACTCACCGCGATCGCGACCCATTGTCCACGATCGCATAGAACACTGATGCAGATAGAAACCATCAGTAAAAAAATGGCCTAGAAATGGTCCGAAACCACCCTGAAACTCACCCGAGGTCCCTGGGACCTCAACCAAAAGCACCAACGCATCCTAAAACCTCATTCAAACTTGTTCCAATCATCAAAACACATCTAAAAACACCAAAACCATCAATTCTCATCGAATTCAAGCCTAAGTTCTTTAAAAACTTCTGAAATGCACTTTCAATCAAAAACCCAATCAAACGACATCCGAATGACCTGAAATTTTGCACACATATCCAAAATCACCTAACGAAGCTACAGCAACTCTCTGAATTCCATGCCTAATTCTACACTGGACCTCCAAATTTAATTCCGATCGCACTCCTGAGTCACAAATAATCACCCGAAACTAGTCGAATTATCGGAAATCTATTCCAAGCCCTCTAACTCATAAGTCAACATCCGGTTTACTTTTCCCAACTAACTATAAGACCCCGTGAAATCCCGACTCAAAAACCCGGACCCCGTGGTGCCAAGTTAGGATCGTATGTTAGAAATTAGTAAATATGCTTCGCGACGAGCTTGAAAAATTCAATATGCTTCACGGCGTTTAGAAATTAGTAAATATGCTTCGCGGCGGTTAGAAATTAGTAAATATGCTTCGGACCTTTTTGGATTGAATGATGTATTAAAAAGTGAAGAATAAGTTTCCAGAAAAATGCAAGAAATGCGGTCCAGAATACGGTCGCATAATTGAAATACGGACCTACCCGGGAAAGGAAAATGTTGTGGCAGACGCACTTAGTCGAAAATCGATGGGGAGTTTGGCTCATTTGGGGGCCTACCAAAGGCCGTTAGCTAGGGAAGTTCACCGACTAGCTAATTTGGGAGTTCGTCTGGCAGACTCCGATGAAGGAGGGGTAATTATACGAAATATGGCTGAATCATCGCTTGTGGTAGAGGTGAAAGAAAATTAATTCAGTGATCCATTGTTAGCACAACTAAAAGAAGGGATTTGCAATCATAAGACCTCAACTTTCTCCTTGGGCACGAATGATGGTACCTTACGGTACCAAGACCGCCTGTGCGTTCCTGATATCGACAGTCTTCGGGAAAGGATCATGGTAGAAGCTCACACGTCCAGGTATTCCGTGCACCCAGGTTCTACAAAAATATATCATGATCTCAAGGAAATTTATTGGTGGAACAACATGAAGAAGGATGTGGCGGAATTTGTGGCAAAGTTTCCAAATTGTCAACAGGTAAAAGATGAACATCAAAAGCCCGGTGGGTTGACACAATGCATAGACATTCCAATGTGGAATCGGGAAATGATTAACATGGACTTTGTGGTAGGATTGCCGCGCACTTCGCGCAAGTTCGACTCAATTTGGGTAATCGTGGATCGACTCACAAAATCAGCACACTTCTTGCCAGTCAAATCTACCGACACGGCGGAGCAATATGCTCAGTTGTATATCAAAGAAATAGTCAGGTTACATGGCACTCCAGTCTCAATCATTTCAGACCGAGGGGCTCAATTCACAGCTAACTTTTGGAAGAAGTTTCAGCAGGGTTTGGGTACGCAAGTGAACCTTAGCACAGCTTTTCATCCACAGACCGATGGGCAAGCAGAACGGACTATTCAGACGCTTGAGGATATGTTGCGTGCTTGTACTATTGACTTCAAGGGAAGTTGGGATGACCATTTGCCACTCATAGAATTTGCTTACAACAACAGCTTTCACGCTAGTATTCAAATGGCACCGTTCGAAGCATTGTACGGTAGGAGATGTAGGTCTCCCATCGGATGGTTCGAGGTTGGAGAAGCGGAATTGATAGGGCCGGACCTCGTGCACCAGGCCATGGAGAAAGTCAAGCTCATTAAAGAAAGGTTGAAAACTGCTCAAAGTCGCCAAAAATCCTACTCGGATGTGCGTCGCAGAGATTTGGAGTTTAAAGAAGATGATTGGGTATTCTTGAAAGTTTCCCCTATGAAGGGTATCATGCGATTCGGAAAGAAAGGAAAGTTAAGCCCAAGGTACGTCGGGCCATACAGAATTATTCAGAAAGTTGGTCAGGTGGCATACAAGCTCGAGCTGCCGCCCGAGATGTCATTGGTACACCCGGTTTTCCATGTGTCTATGTTAAGGAAAGTGGTAGGGGATCCGTCCTCCATTGTGCCCGTAGAGACTATTGAAGTAAACGAAGGGCTATCATACGAAGAGGTCCCAGTTGCCATTCTTGATAGGCAAGTTCGAAAACTAAGGAATAAGGAGATTGCATCCGTAAAAGTATTATGGCGGAACCAGCACGTTGAGGAAGCTACTTGGGAAGCCGAGGACGAAATGAAAAAGAAGTATCCACACTTGTTTGGATAATCATGTAATAACTTCTATGTGTTCAGCTCCTTCGAAATCATATGTGTTGGCTAGAATTGTGTAATAACCACACTTGTTTGAATGATCATGTAATAACCATCCTCTTTTGGTAATATGGTTGCCTATATGGCCATTGTTGATATTGTGCCAGTTATACTATGCTTTGCAAATATGTTTATGGTGTTATGGTGTGTTTCTGGGGCTCTCTGACAGGTGTATAAGTCCTAAATGCAAAGGAAACTCTGGCGAAATTTTCGAAAATTTAGGGAGTTAGCAAAATTGGAAGACTGTCAACCAGTTTTGGGTTGTAAATAAGAAGCAGATTGCACTAACACTGTTAATAAGTGAACATTGATCCTCATTCGAGGACAAATGATCTTTAGTAGGGGAGGATGTAAGACCCCGTGAAATCCCGACTAAAAAACCCGTACCCCGGACTTTTTTGGATTGAATGATGTATTAATAGTCAAGAATAAGTTTCCAGAAAAATACAAGAAATGCTGTCCAGAATGCAGTCGCATAATTGAAATACGGACCACATAGCTATCGCGGAGTGAGGCAGAATGTTGGTTAAAATTGAAGCCGGAAATGCGGTCGAAATGCGGTCGCATAATCAAAATGCAGACCGCATAAGTCGTCGCATAGTTTCCTTTGAATTTGCGAAGGTCAGTTCTGCGGTGCACTTTGCGAACGCAGAACACGAATGCAGACCGCATTATTACCGCAGACCGAGTCAGAATGTTTAGTTTTTGGGGGAGCATTCTGCGGTCCATTATGCGAACCGCATGTTAATTCTACGGTCGTAGATGCGACTGCATAGTTGACTCGGGGCTCCAATTTTCTAATTTGTAAGCCGACTTCCCTACCGATATAACCGGTATATTAGCTCATTTTGAGGATTCATCTGAGCAATTCTAGAGAGAGTAAGAGGTTCCTTAGAGAGGGAAAGTCTCTCATCAAATTATTCTACAAGATTGGTCTAAATCATTGACGAAAATCATGGAAAGGCTCCTGAATCATCATCCCAAGAGATTGAAGCACTAAGAGTTTCAGAAATTTGAAAAGAGTAAGGAACAACCTTATTTGAGGTATGTATGGCAAAAACCCCCTTCTATTAGAAATCGAGCTCCGTTGTTGCTTACAAACGTGTGGTAAGAGTTGAATTGGTTAGTGTATTGATTGATTGCAAAATTAATTGATTTCCATATATCTATACATGTTCGTGAAGGATGTGCCTGTGACAATCTTGATAATTAGATAATGATGAAAAGTATCATTATTTGTTGTGCCTCAATGTGAATAACGTGCCAATCTTGATAATTAGAGAATAATGAAAAATATAATTAATTGTTGAAATACTTGGGCTATAAGCCGACATTGAAACAAAGAATTATTCATGCTAGCTATGTGCTCACTAATTGTGATTGCAACTTGAAATATCCATGATATACGTGTGAATGATCACAACTTATAAACTAGTATTGAAAAGGGACAATGATGTGATGATGGTGGCCATAAGTGCCCAGAAATTGTTATGATATGGAATAAGGATTTGAAGGTGTTGACAAATGAGAATCGAGTAATGCCTCCAATGAGGTGACCTAGCCGATCGGTTCATGATCGGACACCATGCCGCACACATGGTGGAAATGTGCTGATATTGAATCACGTATAAGGGAAACAAAATATTTATTGAAAGTAATGCCTCCAATGAGGTGACCTAGCCGGTCGGGTCGTGACCGGACTCCGCTCGAGATGGCGGTGGTGATGAAAATAGTGGTGAACATGTGACAAAATTGCCTTAATCGGTGTTGTGGAAATTGTATGAAGAATTATCTGAATTGTTTCTTTGATTTGCCGTATTAATTGCTTGTATATACTTGACAGTTCTTTCTAGTAAAATGGTGTTTAGTTATACATACCAGTACAATTCAAATGTACTGACGCCTCTTTTGCCGGGGGCGCTACATTCGTATTATGATTGTAGGTGGCCACATAGCGGACAGTGCAGACCGTGTGTAGCGGAGCGTTCATCTACTCGAAGTCACCGTGAGCCCCTTATTCTTCCATGGGGCTGCATGGTGTATCTTTTGTTATTACAGCCTTTCATTTTGAGGTATAGCCGGGGCCTTGTTGCCGGCATAGTCATGCTTATGTGTTGTATCTTTAGAGGCTCCAAGGACACTAGTGTAGGTTATGTATGGGTTTTTTGGGGAGTCCCCTATATGTATATGTTGTAAATCCTGAACTTGTGATCTCCTTAAGCCGTATCTCTAATAGAATCCATGAAGCTAGCCTATGAGCCACTAATTTTTATGATATAAAATGAACCAGTAATGTGGTATACACCGTGTATTATCATTCAAATTAACCAAAGGCATGAGTTCCGCATTCATATTGAGTTGGGGTAGAAAGTGTTTGGTAAGGCTTGCTCAGTCGGGTTCACTTGATTGAGCGCCGGTCGCGCCTCCCGAGGTTGGGGCGTGACAAACTTGGTATTAGAGCCTAAGGTTTTGAAAGTGTCCTAGGATGTCTTGGAGTCGTGTCTAGTAGAGTCCTTCTTATCGGTGTGAAGTTGACCACATCTATAAGTTGGAGGCTATTTGGACATTTAGGAATTTCATCCTTCTTTGATATTCTGGATCGTGCGGTGAAATTGTTTACTTCCTAATCGGTGTGTTGTTCAATCTTTCAGTAAATGGCACCTAAGAAGAAGGCAAAAACTGGCAAAGAAGCCAATGCCACCCCAGATGTGGTTGATTCACCGATTGATGTTGCGGGTGAGGGTAGCCGCCCTGCTATTACCCTGCCGGATCCTCCTATTATAGAACAAACTACCTCAGCCCATACAACTATGGAGGGTACCACTATACCTCCCGATGAGGCTCCTGTCCCGCCTCCAGTTCCAGCTTCCGGTTTTAGCATTTCTGATGGGGATCTTAGGGGATCTATTCAAATGTTGGCTCAGCTGGTGGCCTCTCAGGCCCAAAGGTCAAATATTGCACCCACTTCATCCAGCCAGCCAGGGGATTCTACTAGTTCTAGGGTAAACAAGTTCCTTTAGTTAGACCCTCCGGTATTCACGGGTGCCAATTAGAAGAAGACTCGCAGGACTTTATTGATGAGATGCACAAGTCCCTCAGGGTGATGCGTGTGACTGAGACAGAGGGAGCAGAGTTGGCTGCCTACCGTCTGAAAGGGGCATCCTATTCATGGTTTGAGTTATGGGAGGACTCCCGAGAGGAGGGGCGCCCTCCGGCGAAGTGGAGTGAGTTTGTCGATGCTTTCATTGATCATTTCTTGCCCACTGAGACAAGGGCAGTCCGGGCAGCAGAATTTGAAAATCTAAGGCAAGGTGACAGAAGTGTATGGGAGTACCATATAGAGTTTGTCCGCTTGTCCAAGTATGCTATTCACATGTTGCCTACCATGGAGGCTAGAGTGTGTCGGTTTGCTCAGGGTCTTAATCATTTGACTATTAATGAGGCTTCTACAACAGCATTGAATTCTGACATGAACTACGGAAGGATGGTAGCCTTCGCTCAGGCCACAGAGGACCGTGAGTTGAAGAACAGAATGGCGAGAGAGAGTAACAGCAAGGCCCGATCTGCGGGCAACATAGGAGAGTCCCTATGTGGGGGAAGATCAGCTTTTAGGGGAGGATCATCAGGACCTTCCCAGTCTGTTGCATAGTCTTCAGCCAGTGCCGCCATCAGGGCCCAGCTAGTAGCAGTGGAGTCGTTTCAAGCCCGGTCAGGGCAATAGGGAATTCTGCCAGCGAGGCCGGTTAGGGGAGAGGTCTCAGCAGCAGCAGAGATCCCCGTGTCCCAAGTGTGGGAAGATGCACTCGGGGGTCTGTTACACGGAGTTGCCTATATGTTATGGATGTGGGATGAGGGGCCATATTCAGAGACACTGTCGCGCGTCTCGTCAGGGAACAGGTAGGGGCACAACTCAGCCCTCCAGTTCAGCAGCTGCCACATCTTCATCCCCCTCCCCAGCCCAAGGTGCCCCAACACCCGCAGAGCGGGGTGCAGCTAGGGGTGGTGCATAGAGTTCGTGAGGTCCTAGCCGATTTTATGCTATGAGTAGTCGCCAGACTGCAGAGGCTTCTCCAGATGTTGTTACAGGTATTCTGACTGTCCAATCTCATGATGTGTATGTGCTTATTGACCCTGGTTCCACTTTATCATATGTTACCCCGTTCGTTGCTATGAGATTTGGGATAGAACCAGAGCAGCTTCACGAACCATTAACAGTATCTACCCCAGTTGGTGAGTCAATTTTGGTTGCTCGAGTTTATAGGGGTTGTGTTGTTACGGTGCGTGGTAGGGATACTATGGCCGATCTTATCGAGTTGGGAATGGTGGATTTTGACGTAATAATGGGAATGGATTGGCTTTACTCATGCTTTGCCAAACTTGATTGTAGGACTAGAACTATCAGGCTCGAATTTCCTAATGAGCCCATCATTGAGTGGAGGGGAGATAATGTAGTGCCTCGAGGTCGGTTTATTTCCTACCTTAAGGCCGCAAAAATGATCAAGAAGGGGTGTATCTATCATCTCGTTCAAGTTGCAGATGCTAGTACCGAGGCACCTAGCCTTGATTCTGTACCAGTTGTGAATGAATTTCCAAATGTCTTTCCAGATGAGCTCCCTGGGATTCCACCAAATAGGGAGATTGATTTTGGGATCGATGTGATGCCAGGCACACAACCTATATCGATTCCACCTTATAGGATGGCACTGGCAGAATTAAAAGAACTAAAGCAGCAATTGAAGGATTTGTTAGAGAAGGGTTTCATACGACCAAGTGTGTCGCCATGGGGCGCACCGGTCTTGTTTGTAAGAAAGAAGGATGGATCGCTGCGGATGTGTATTGACTACCGACAACTTAACAAAGTCACAATCAAAAACAAATATCCCTTGCCAAGAATAGATGACTTGTTCGATCAATTTCAAGGCGATGCATGTTTCTCAAAGTTTGACTTGCGGTCCGGGTATCACCAGTTGAAAATACGGGAGCAAGATATTCCAAAAAGCAGCCTTCAGAACCCGGTATGGGCACTTCGAATTCATGGAAATTTCTTTTGGGCTAACAAATGCCCAGCAGCTTTCATGGACCTTATGAATCGAGTCTTCAAGCCCTTCCTAGACTCCTTTGTGATAGTGTTCATTGACGACATCCTAGTATATTCCCGAAGACGGGAGGACCATGCTGGTCATCTCNGTGAATTCTGGCTTGAATCTGTCGCGTTCCTGGGTCATGTTGTTTCCAGGAAAGGAGTTATGGTTGACCCGCAGAAGGTTGCGGCGGTGAAGAATTGGCCTAGACCTAATACTCCAACCGAGATTCACAGTTTCTTGGGATTAGCTGGGTATTACATGAGGTTTGTGGAGGGGTTTTCTACTCTTGCCTCTCCATTGACAAAATTGACACAGAAAGCAGTTAAATTCCAATGGTCTGATGCTTGTGAAAAGAGTTTCCAAGAATTGAAATCAAGGTTAACAGCAGCACTAGTGTTAGCCCTACCAAAGGGTACCGAGGGATTTGTAGTGTATTGCGGTGCTTCAAGAGTCGGGCTGGGGTGTGTGTTTATGCAGCGGGGCAAGGTGATAGCCTACGCCTCTAGGCAGCTTAAGAATCATGAGAAGAACTATCCAACGCATGACTTAGAGCTAGCAGCTGTGGTGTTTGCACTAAAGATTTGGCGGCATTATTTGTATGGGGTCCATGTGGACATATTTACCGATCATAAGAGCCTTCAATACATCTTCAAGCAGAAAGAGTTGAACCTAAGACAACAAAGGTGGTTAGAGTTGCTCAAAGACTACGATATGGATATTCTTTACCACCCGGGAAAGGCAAATGTTGTGGCAGACGCACTTAGTCGAAAATCTATGGGGAGTCTGGCTCATTTGGGGGCCTACCAAAGGCCGTTAGCTAGGGAAGTTCATNTAGAAGGTCACACGTCCAGGTATTTCGTGCACCCAGGTTCTACAAAAATGTATCATGATCTCAAGGAAATTTATTGGTGGAACAACATGAAGAAAGATGTGGCGGAAATTGTGGCAAAGTGTCCAAATTTTCAACAGGTAAAAGCTAAACATCAAAGGCCCGGTGGGTTGAAACAATGCATAGACATTCCAATGTGGAAGCGGGAAATGATTAACATGGACATTGTGGTAGGATTTCCGTGCACTTCGCGCAAGTTCGACTCAATTTGGGTAATCGTGGATCGTCTCACAAAATCAGCACACTTCTTGCCAGTTAAATCTACTGACACGACGGAGAAATATGCTCAGTTGTATATCAAAGAAATAGTCAGGTTACATGGCATTCCAGTCTCAATCATTTCAGACCGAGGGGCTCAATTCATAACTAACTTTTGGAAGAAGTTTCAGCAGGGTTTGGGTACGCAAGTGAACTTTAGCACAACTTTTCATCCACAGACCGATGGGCAAGCAGAACGGACTATTCAGACGCTTGAGGATATGTTGCGTGCTTGTACTATTGACTTCAAGGGAAGTTGGGATGACCATTTGCCACTCATAGAATTTGCTTACAACAACAACATTCACGCTAGTATTCAAATGGCACCGTTTGAAGCATTTTACGGTAGGAGATGTAGGTCTCCCATCGGATGGTTCGAGGTTGGAGAAGCGGAATTGATAGGGCCGGACCTTGTGCACCAGGCCATGGAGAAAGTCAAGCTCATTAAAGAAAGGTTGAAAACTGCTCAAAGTCGCCAAAAATCCTATCGGATATGCGTCGCAGAGATTTGGAGTTTAAAGAAGATTGGGTATTCTTGAAAGTTTCCCCTATCAAGGGTATCATGCGATTCGGGAAGAAAGGTAAGTTAAGCCCAAGGTACGTCGGGCCATACAGAATTATTCAGAAAGTTGGTCAGGTGGCATACAAGCTCGAGCTGCCGCCCGAGATGTCATTGGTACACCGGTTTTCCATGTGTATGTGTTAAGGAAAGTGGTAGGGGATCCGTCCTCCATTTTGCCCATAGAGACTATTGAAGTAAACGAAGGGCTATCATACGAAGAGGTCCCAGTTTCCATTCTTGATAGGCAAGTTCGAAAACTAAGGAATAAGGAGGTTGCATCCGTAAAAGTATTATGGCGGAACCAGCACGTTGAGGAAGCTACTTGGGAAGCCGAGGACGAAATGAAAAAGAAGTATCCACACTTGTTTGGATAATCATGTAATAACTTCTATGTGTTCAGCTCCTTCGAAATCATATGTGTTGGATAGAATTGTGTAATAACCACACTTGTTTGAATGATCATGTAATAACCATCCTCATTTGGTAATATGGTTGCCTATATGGCCATTGTTGATATTGTGCCAGTTATACTATGCTTTGCAAATATGTTTATGGTGTTATGGTGTGTTTCTGGGGCTCTCTGACAGGTGGATAAGGCCTAAATGCAAAGGAAACTCTGGCGAAATTTTCGAAAATTTAGGGAGTTAGCTAAATTGGAAGACTGTCAACCAGTTTTGGGTTGTAATGAAGAAGAAGATTGCACTAACACTGTTAATAAGTGAACCTTGATCCTCATTCGAGGACGAATAATCTTAAGTGGGGAAGGATGTAAGACCCCGTGAAATCCCGTCTCAAAAACTCGGACCCCGTGGTGCCAAGTTAGGATCGTGTGTTAAAAATTAGTAAATATGTTTCGCGGCGAGCTTGAAGTGGGGGAGGATGTAAGACCCCGTGAAATCCCGACTCAAAAATGCGGACTTTTTTGGATTGAATAATGTATTAAAAAGTCAAGAATAAGTTTCCAGAAAAATGCAAGAAATGCGGTACAGAATGTGGTCGCATAATTGAAATGCGAACCGCATAGCTGCTGCAGAGTGAGGCAGAATGTTGGTGAAAATTGAAGTCGGAAATGCGGTCGAAATGCGGTCACATAATCAAAATGCGGACCGCATAATTCGTCGCATAGTTTCCTTTGAATTTGCGAAGGTCAGTTCTGCGGTGCACTTTGCGACCGCAGAACACGAATGCGGACCGCATTATTACTGCAGACCGTTTCAGAATGTTTAGTTTTTGGGGGAGCATTCTGCGGTCCATTATGCGGACCACATGTTAATTTTGCGGTCGCAGATGCGACCGCATAGTTGACTCGGGGCTCCAATTTTCTAATTTTTAACCCGACTTCCCTATCGATATAACCGTTGTATTAGCTCATTTTGAGGATTCATCTGAGCAATTCTAGAGAGAGTAACAGGTTCCTTAGAGAGGGAAAGTCTCTCATAGAATTATTCTATAAGATTGGGCTAAATCATTGACGAAAATCAAGGAAAGGCTCCTGAATCTTCATCCCAAGAGATTGAAGAACTAAGAGTTCCGGAAATTTGAAAAGAGTAAGGAACAACCTTATTTGAGGTATGTATGGCTAAAACCCCCTTCTATTAGAAATCGAGATCCGTTGGTGCTTACGAACGTATGGTAAGAGTTGAATTGGTTAGTGTATTGATTGATTGGGAAATTAATTGATTTACATATATCTATACATGTTCGTGAAGGATGTGTCTCAATGTGAATAACGTGCCAATCTTGATAATTAGAGAATGATGAAAAATATCATAATTTGTTGTGCCTCAATGTGAATAACGTGCCAATCTTGATAATTAGAGAATGATGAAAAGTATAATTAATTGTTGAAATATTTGGCTATAAGTCGACACTGAAACAAAGAATTATTCGTGCTAGCTATGTGCTCACTAATTGTGATTGCAACTTGAAATATCCTTGATATACCTGTCAATGATCACAACTTATAAACTAGTATTGAAAAGGGAAAATGATGTGATGATGGTGGCCATGAGTGCCCAGAAATTGTTATGATATGTATTGAATAACGATTTGAAGGTGTTGACAAATGAGAATCGAGTAATGCCTCCTATGAGGTGACCTAGCCGATCGGGTCATGATCGGATACCATGCCGCACACATGGTGGAAATGTGTTGATATTGAATCCCGCATAAGGGAAATGAAATATTGATTGAAAGTAATGCCTCCAATGAGGTGACCTAGCCGGTCGGGTCGTGACCGGACTCTGCTCGAGATGGCGGTGGTGATGAGAACAGTGGTGAACATGTGATAGAATTGACTTAATCGGTGTTGTGGAAATTGTATGAAGAATTATCTGAATTGTTTCTTTGATTTGCCGTATTAATTGCTTGTATCTACTTGAGAGTTTTTCTAGTAAAATGGTGTTTAGTTATACATACCAGTACAATTCAAATGTACTAACGCCCCTTTTGCTGGGGGCGCTACATTCGTATTATGATTGTAGGTGGCCCCATAGCGGACAGTGCAGACTGTGTGTAGCGGAGCGTTCATCTACTCGAAATCACGGTGAGCCCCTTATTCTTCCATGGGGCTGCATATTGTATCTTTTGTTATTACAGCTTTTCATTCTGAGGTATACCGGGGCCTTGTTGCCGGCATAGTCATGCTTATGTGTTGTATCTTTAGAGGCTCCAAGGACACTAGTGTGGGTTATGTATGGGTTTTTTGGGGAGTCCCCTATATGTATATGTTGTAAATCCTAAACTTGTGATCTCCTTAAGCCGTATTTCTAATAGAATCCATGAAGCTAGCTTATGAACGACTAATTTTTATGATATAAAATGAACCAGTAATGTGGTATACACCGTGTATTATCGTTCAAATTAACCAAAGACATGAGTTCCGCATTCATATTGAGTTGGGGTAGAAAGCGTTCGGTAAGGCTTGCTCAGTCGGGTTCACTTGATTGAGCGCCGGTCGCGCCTCCCGAGGTTGGGGCGTGACACTAACCTTCTCTTAAGGAGACTAATTGTCTCATTTCCAACAAAACTCTATCCGAATTACTTCAAATTCACCAAATACATATAATGAAACATATAGAAGCATAAAACGGGGAAAATGGGGCGGAGATACAAGACACGATGGGTCGGGTCGTTACACATAACTCGGGGAAACACACCCAATCATAATGGAAACCAAACACTTAATGGTTCATCTATTATCCCGCAGACTTCTTTGTCACTACCAAGTCATATAATTACATCTCGCAGTACTAACATACTCATCACATGAATACCAAACTACCATTCCGGCTAATAGCGACAATACCGAACATATAAGTTCTAAACTCTTGCTCACACGATCAGCACCTCAGTGCTCCATCCATAGGCAAGATCCGGCCTCAAGTCCTCCAGACTGGAGCAACATCGAACTCACGGGATCACATCTCGCCCCTCGATCGGGGAATCACAAGCCATCAGGTCACTTATAATACCGAGCGCTCATGTGCGCATACAGACGTGTGGAAGTAATTTCAAGAGTTATATCTCAAGCTGAATCAAGTACGCACGATAAGAATTCCAAGAATGTGATGTTTTCCTAAAGGTTTTGCAGCCTCTTGAGAATAAATACAGACGTCTTCGTACCGATCTGCGAATCTACTAACCGGCTCATGAATCATGAGGCCTAGTAACCTACGCTCTGTTACCAACTTGTCGCGACCCCCAATCCCGACCGTGATGGTGCCCAACACCATTGCTAGGCAAGCCCGACCATATAACGCTCACAACTCAACCACACAACCCATTTCCAATTTATAGCATTAAATTATCAAATAATATAGTTCCAACCAGTGATAATAGACAGAAGTAATACGAAAATCATAGCAACTGCCAATAAAACTCCCAAAGACCTGGGGTCATGAGTCGAGAGCCTCCAAGATAACAAAATAATACATCCTCAGTAATACTGATGTTCTAAATGCAAAAATAATAAAGGGATAGGGGAGGAGTCGAGTCCTGTGAACACTAGGCAGCTACCTCGACAACTCCTGAGAAGCTCTGAAGCAGCAAATAGCTGAACTATGCTCCCGGGACACCTGAATTTGCACATGTGGTGCAGGGAGTAAAGTGAGTACTTTCAACTCAGTGGTAATAAGAGTAAATAATAACTGAGTGGTAAGAAATTACATAAGAACCCTCCATCATGCTATATAGGACAATACAACCTTTTGAGCAAACAGTAAAACCGTGAAAATCCTTTAGAAATATCTAGCTCAGTTAAAAGCCTTCTTTAAAAAAATATCCTTTTTCCAACAGTAAACATATGAATGCGATATCAGGTAGTGCAAGTCCGCACACAAGTCAGCCCCTCGGGCACAGCACTCTATTTACAAATAACACCAGGGTATCTGGTACACAATGTAAGAAATAGCATGGATGCCAACGATATGAGTGTGCTAAATGTCATGCCACATAGTACAAACAGGAATCAATGCGTGAATGCAATGCAATGCACATGACCGCTATGGCATACAACCCGATCCATTTGGTTACCCGCGCTCACTGTGGGGGTTCAGAATCCGAAGGGGCTCCTACAGCCCAAGCGCAATATCAATGATATCAATGTCACACCGCTGCAGCGTGCAGCCCGATCCATGCACAGTCCAGAAATGCACATAAGCCCCTTGGGCAATAGTAAAATAGCAGTTCTCAGCTCAAAACGTCAGTAAAAATATCATTTAAGTTTTCAAATCTTAGAAAGATGGCTGAGTTTGCAAAACAGTATTTAGAATCTTGGACTGAGATCAAATAATATGCAACGTAATGCCAAAACAGTGATATCAATCCCTGAAGGATTCAAATAATCGGCACGAAACCCAAAACATGGCAATCAGCCTAAATCATGATAGCATCAAGTAGTTTCAGTCAATCACGCAGTAAAATCAACAATCGGGATGGACCAAGTCACAATCCCCAACGGTGCTCTACCCCACGCTCATACCTGGCGTGCAAGTCACCACAATACATAACTATGATGTGCAAATCCGGGGTTTCAAACCTTCAGGATATCATTTACAAGTATTACTCACCTGGAACCGGTGAAATCTCTAGCTTGCGATGCCTTTGCCCCTCAATTCGGCCTCCACGCGCGTCGAATCTAACCAAAATCAGAGTAAATGCATTACAATATGCTAAGGGAACAATACCCAATCGAAAACAATCAAAAAATATCAAGAATCTCGAGACTAGCAAAACCTGAGCCCCGGGCCCGCTTTACGAAAAATTACAAAACTCACATTACAGGATTCCTTGTCTCGTCACGAGTTCATACACACCAAGAACTCCAAAATCCGAGCTCAAATGACCTATCAAATTCCAATTTGAAATATCAAAAACTCAAGTCCTAATTCATCCATTTAGGCTTAATTCCATGAATTTCTAGGTAGATTTCTCAATAAAAACGAGTTTTAGGTTCAAGAATCTTACTTCCAATCATTCCTCCTTGAATCCCTCTTCAAAATTGCCTCAAAGCTCTCAAAGCTTGCTAAAAAATGGTGGAAATTACCTCTTGCTCGCGGATGAAATATGACATTTAAAACCCTTGTCTGTCCACAGCAACTTTCACTTCTGCGATCCCGCTTTCGCTTATGCGGGACCGCTTCTACGGTAAAAAATCCGCTTATGCGGTTCTTACTTAAAAACCCAACGTCCGCTTTTGCGTCTCCACATCCGCTTCTGCGAACCTCCCAAGACCGCTTCTGCGGTTTATAGTCCGCTTCTGCGGACTCGCATTTGCGAACAATGTTCTGCTTTTGCGGAACCACTCCACCAGGCCAAGAACCGCTTATGCTATCCTGCACTCGCTCCTACGGAACCGATTCTACGGTCCATTTCCGCAGAAGCGGAAATACCAGCTGACAGAAAAGCTGAACCTGCAACACACCTCGAAACTCTCGTTTAACCACCCGAAATCACACCGAGGCCCCCGGGATCTTAACCAAAAGCACCAACATAACCCATAACATTATTAAACTTGTTCCAATCATCAAAATACATCAAACAACGCTAAACCATCAATTCACATCGGATCCATGCCTAAGTTTCTTCAAAACTTTCGAAATGCGCATTCGATTAAAAACCCAACCAAACGATGTTCGAATGACCTGAAAATTTGCACACATATCCAAAATCACCCAATGAAGCTACTACAACTCTCGAAATTCCATTCCGACCCTCGAATCAAAATCTCACCTATTAACCGGAATCTGCAAAAATTCAAACTTCGTCAATTCAATCGTAATTCTGCACCGGACCTCCAAAATCAATTCCGATCGCACTCTTAAGTCACAAATCATCCCCCGAAGCTAACCAAATCACCGGAATTCACATCCGAGCCTTCTAACTATATAGTCAACTTCCGGTTGACTTTTCCAAAATAAGCTTCCTTTTAAGAGGCTAAGTGCCTTATTTCCAACTAAAACCAATTCAATTCCATCTGATCCATTCAAATACTAATATGGAAGCATAGAGCAACATAATATGGGGGAAATGGGGCGGGTCGTCATAGATGATCCGCAAAACTAACCTTCAAAGCTCGTACAACACATATCACAAGGTACTCCAATACCACTAACTATTCCCAGTCAACACCCACTTCGTGGCCTTGCCACAATCGCGATAACTAATCAACCAATTAAACCTTCCCAAGCTCGCACTCATCAATAAGATGCCGGAAACCGCTACGCCTCCATACGAACAACTGAATAATCTCTCAATGCCTATATATCTTCAGCCTGGACAACACGTCGAGGCAATGCCTAAGCATCTCTGACTCCTCCATAGCATGTTTGTAGCATCATGAACCACTGCCGCATAGCGAACACCAAGTGGATGTAAAGGAACATAAGTTATATACTTCGAGCTGAATCAATATCGCACGATAAGGAATGAAAAAAGAGGAATTTCCTAATAGTTCTGTAGCCTCTTGAAGATAAGTACAGACATCTCCATGCCGATCTAGATGACTCTACTAAACCTGCTTATGACTCGTAGCACCTATGAACCTAGAGCTCTGACACCAACTTGTCACGACCCGAAAAAATCACTTCGAAGGAGCCATGATGGCGCCTAGTCTCTAAACTAGGTAACCCTAACATTAACTGAAATATCATTGAATTTAGTAATTTTAAATTAATTTACTCTAAATAAGTTACAATTCCTAAAACCGGTGGTACAAGTCACAAGCCTTTCTAAGAGTAGTTATACAAAATAAATACATCACTGCTATGAAACAAAATGAGCAAATGGAAATAAGTGCAAATAAAGGTGACTCCGAGGACCACGAATGTTGTAGCAGGTTTACCTTGAGTCTTTACCGCAACGACCCGCACAACTACTACCGATCAAATACCTAGATATGTACACAAAAATGTATAAAGGTCTAGTATGAGCACACCACGGTGGTGCCTAGTAAGTATCAAGACCAACCTCGGTAGGGTAGTGACGAGGAACAGTCCAGACACCTACTGGTCAAATAAATTGAACAAGATATGATAATAATCTATCAAGCTAGCAGTGATAAACTAATATCAATAGTAGGGAAATAACAAACTAAAATCAGTAGAAACAATAAAAGGAAACACAGATGGAAATGAAATATAACCAAATAAATTAACATCAATATAGCTGGAGCAGAGACAAGTAAAAATGTACTCAAACAAGTAAGACGATGTCA
>MU738614.1:24716-38866 GCA_026770625.1 Nicotiana glauca | reverse complement strand
AGCCTCTAGAATAGCTTTACCCCTCGAATTCACCACCAAACCGCTCGAATCTAGTCACAAATTACTTGAATGTGTCAACAAATGCTAATTGAATCAACTTGAATGAATGAAAACGAATTTCCTAAGGTTTTACTCAAAATTTCTTAAAATACCCCCGGGCCCACGTGGTCAAAACCCGAGGTTCGAACCAAAATCCGATTACCCATCCCCCCATGATTCCAATTATATGATTAGTTTTGTAATCGGACCCCAAATTGAGGTCCAACTTCCCAATTTTTTGAAAACCATAATCCTTAACCAAACCTCCAATTCCCTTTTATGAAAATCCTTGATTGGAGTTGAAATCATGTTACAAGATGTTAAGGAGTGAAGAAAATAAGTTAGAAATCACTTACCAATCGTTTTGAAGAAGAAGAATTGTTTGGAAGATCGCCTCTTATGTTTTGGGTTTTGAAAAAGTGTATAATAGCTGAAAATCCCGAACTTATATACTTTACTAGGGCTGGCACGGACCGCACAGAAATGTCCCGCGGCCGCGCCGAGAAATGGGAGCAAAAAATAATTCTCTGAACCTACCCAGCGTGGACCGCACTGTTTTGGTGCGGGGCCGCGCTGGTTGAACTCCAACCATATGCCTCACTGAACCTGGACACGCGGACCGCACAGAAATGCACCGCGGCCGCGTGGCTTCCAGCGCGGACCGCACTGATTTGGTGCGCGGCCACGCTGGTTGAACTTAAACCAACGACTCTGTGAACCTGACCATGCGGACCGCGCAGAAAAGCACCGCGGCCGCGTGGGGCCTGCTACACTGCCACATCTGATATTTTAAGCCTAAGGCCTCCCGGGACCTACTCAATACTCACCCGAGCCCTCGGGGCTCCAAACCAAACATACACATAACTCCAACAACATCCTACAGACTTACTCGCGCGATCAAATCGCCAAAATAGCACCATTTACATAGAATCAAGCCTCAAAACTCATGATTTTCATTTCAAAGTTCTTTAACTTTCTAACTTGGAACTCATAGTTCGAAACACATCAAACGACGTCCGATTTTTGACCAAATTTCACAGAAAGCGCTTACGTATATTTAAGACCTGTACCGGGCGTCGGAACCAAAATACGAGCCCGATACCAATATTTTCTAGCTCATTTTCATTTCTATTTTTCCTTAATAAAGTTCAAAAAATAATTTAACAGAAAAATTCTTTAACCGAGGTTCTGGACCTTGGATTTCGACTCCGGGCACATGCCCGAGTCCCATATTTTTTTACGGACCTCCCGGGACCATCACATCACGGGTCCGGATCCGTTTACCCAAAATGTTGACCAAAGTCAACTATATCAATATTAATATCATAATTCCTCAAATTTTTCACAGAATTCACATATTTTAACATAAAAACTTTCCGGCTTCGTGCCTGGACTGCGCACGCAAATCGAGACAACTAAAAATGAGGTTTTCAAGCCTCGGAAGCGCGGAAAAAGGGAGAAATACGGTGATGACCCCTTTGGGTCGTCACAACTTGATTGACGTGTCACTATGTTAAATTATTTATGCAGTAAAAAAATGTGATACAAATTAAACTTATTTAATAAAAATAAAATTATTAATTCTAAAAACAATATGTTGAGTTTGGGCCCGGGCTTAGCACGGGCCTCCTGCAACTAGTATTGTTAATAAGCAAAAATCTTTGGTAGGATGATGTGTATCTCCTTTTATGAATTCTACGACACCTGATTGTAGATTAATCGAATCAATCAACATCTATACTTTATAATTACCCAAAAAAATATGTTGTCAATATGAGGAACATATACATGGTGACCTTTGAAGGAAAAGGGGAAAGTATCAATATGGAACACATGAAACATGTGTTCATGGTTTTTTATTAATCCTTATATATTTGGAACGTTAATATAATTACTTACTTTTTTAAGGGCTAAACGCTGATGATTACTTGGTTGACAAAGTGCAGAACTTTGACTAATTGAGTGGAGAATTTCATAATTTGGGCGAACAAGGTAGAGGAATTTTCAACTTAACAACAGTATATTGGTGGAAGACAAATTATGCTCCCCAACAAAGGTCAACAAATATTGTATTAGGCACCATAGCTCTTAGCTTAATTAAATCGTTGCTCATTTGGTCATTCCTATTAAGTATGTAAATGTTTTTTTTGGGTGATGAAAGCAATCATATATTCCAGCAACTTCACCCCACAATATCTTATTAAAATCAATATCATGTTGTTGCATACATCTATTCCAATCATTCAAACCGCATGGCCAGCATAAAGTAATGGGGAGAAGGATATTCCTCCGCCATCTAAAATATATTATTTACAGTATTTTCTATGTCATATTATGATTATTATTTCTTCAAACTGATTTTCCTTAACAAGGATACAGCAATCAATCTATGTGCTGTCTTTTAAAGGGTTAAAGACAAACCACACCATGTGAATGTGAACTATGTGTTGCTAGTTGATTGAGAGTGGAGCACTAAGAGCTGAATGACACAAGTGATTAGGGTATAAAGAGATGTACTCCCTCTGTTTCAAAAATATTGATACTATTTTCTGTCGCGACCCAAAATCTAACCTTGATCGTGATGGCGCCTATTGTGTTACAAGGCAAGCCTATTTCCAAAATATTACTACTAAACAAAGTATAAGAATTTAATAAAATATTTTCAACAATTTAATTCGTGATAAACTAAACCAACTCTAAATATAAATAATATAAAATACAAAAATGAGTCCCAAACATTCGGGTGTCACTAAGTCATGAGCGTCTAAAATTATGAACTGAGATATATAAACTGTCTAACAGTCCAAAGAAGAAACGATAAAGGAGTAACAAGGTCCTGCGGAAGTTGGCAGCTACCTTGCAGTCTCCAATTAAAGCCGGCCTGAACTCAACGATCACCGCGCTCTGACTTGCCTAGATCTGCACATAAAGTGCAGGGTGTAGTATGAGTACAACCACCTCAGTAGTAACAGAAATAACTAAGGAACGGAGTAGTAGTGACGAGCTAAGAAAAACTGTCCAATTATTTATTTTCATAATTTACAATAAACATGAATAAACAGGTAAATTTCATAAAAGCAACAAATACCACAAACAAGTTAACAGGTAAACGCAACAGCAACAAAAGTAAATGCAACCTCACAACAATGTCACTACATCACTCAACACTTACACTCAACACTCAACACTCAACACTCAACACTCAACACTCAACACTCAACACTCAATACACTCAACACTCTGCGCTCACTGGGGATGTGTACAGACTCCGGAGGGGCTCCCAAAGCCCAGGCGTTAAGCACAGACAACTCACGTTCCATTATATCAATACCTGGATCCGCACGGTCAACTCACGTGCTACGCGGATAACTCACGCGCTATGGTATTAATATCCTCACAACAAGGCCATCGTCCTTACTCAATCATTTACTTTACTAGCCTCACCATCATCAACAAATAAGGGAACACAGCCCACATCAAGTATCGCAGCATATTAGAAAAAAATAGAGACTGAGGTAAATATGTATAATAATTTCTATGATTGATTACAAATAACGTGAGAATGAATAAAGCCTAAGCATGATCTCTAACATGGAGGCAAACAAGTTTAATAACAAATAAACACATAAGCACAGATAATAGCCATTACGCCTCACATTCTTACGGGACGGACCAAGTCTCAATCCCTCGAGGTATACACCCACACGCCCGTCACCTAGCGTGGGTATCACCACCAAACAATCACATAATATCAATTTCTCCAGGTTTATACCCTCAAAGCCAGAGTTAAAACTGTTACTTACCTCCACTGCGTAAAATCCTACTCTGGGATGCCCTCGTCTCTGGACTCGGTATCCAAAAGCACTGAATCTAGCCATAATTAGATTAATACCATAAACATGTGCTAAAAAATTGAATTCCACAATAAAAACTATAAAATATGCCAAAAATTTAAAATCGGCCAAAACCCGGCCCTCGGGCTCACGTCTCAGAACCAGACAACAATGGAAGAATCATAATCCTCGTCCTCTCCCGAGTCTAACCATATAAAATTTGTCAAAATCGGACTCCGTTCGATCCCTCAAATCCACACTTAAAACTCTCCAAAACTCAAACCCTAATTCCCTCAATTTTCACTTTAAAATCATCAGTCAAATCCCAAAAAAACGAAGATAGATTCATGAAATATAATCAAAACTGAGTAGAGAAAACTTACCCCAATCCATATGGTGAATATCGCCTAAAAAATCTCCCAAATTCGAGCTCCCCAACTCAAAATATGATCAAATGAACAAACATTCTACCAGCTATTCTGCCTCATTTCTCGTGCTAAAAAATCTCAAAACTCGTATTTTATTCCTCCAATAGATTTCTTGTGAAATTCTAGTCAAGTTAGGCTTTTGAATCACTCAATTTGACCTTATAATTAATGAGATATATAGGTTTTAATATTTGCAAATAGTGCAGATTTTTAAATACGCTGCTAGTAGCAATTTCGTAATTAAATTGAAAAATCTCGCAACCTAATTCTTAGTAAAATGACCATAAAATCCTCATACGATATCCAAATTCGATGATTCTTTTTGCTACAGGTTCGTAATTATGATACGGATCTAATACTTCAATCAAAAACGAAACCGGAGCTCATTTGTTCAATATGATATCATTTATACTTGAAGAAAGACGTCGAAACATAAGAAAAACAAGCACAACACAACCCAAACCTATCCAAAACTCACCCGAGACTTTCGGAGCCTCAACCAATAATTCCAATAAGTCATATCTCACTACGTAAACTTAGTCGAACCTCCGAAATATCCAAAACAATACCAAAATACTAAATCAACCTCGAATTCAAGCCTAAGAACTTCTAAACTTCCAACTTTCGCCAATTCAAGCCTAATTCTACCACGGACCTCCAAATTATATTCCGGACATACTCCTAAGTCTAAAATTAACCAACGAAGCTAATCGAATCATAAAAATCCAAATCCGAATTCGTTTACTTATAAGTCAACTTCCGGTTGACTTTTCTAACTTAGCTTTCCAACTAAGAGACTAAGTGATCATTTCACTCCAAAACTACTCCAAACCCAAACCTACCAACTCGATACAACTCAACACAGCTGAACAACACATAAAAAAATAGAAATGGGAGAAACGGGGCTACAACTCTTAGAACGACTAATCGGGTCGTTACATTTTCTTACTAGTCCGTTTTAAAAATGATTGACACATTTCAATATTTCCCTAATATGAAGTATTTATAGCTACACGAATGCTATGACATTCAGACCACAAGTTTTAAAACTTTTGCGGTCACCTAGATATTATAATTTATTTAAGATCACATATCTTAAAGATCTTTATTTTTACAAAATTTTGTGTCAAGTCAAACTATGATAATTTTTTTTTTTTTTAAAACTGACAGTATATATCATATAAGATGAAAAATAGGCAATTTAGCACGTCTTTTAGATGTACAATATGTGAAAGTGCGAAACACATGAGCAAGTTTAAGTGACCTAGCACCCTAGACAATGGACAAACATCTCAAATCAATGACAAAAGTAAACATCATATGTATCTACGAATGTATCATTCCTGTTCATTTTACGATCAACTTTTGGAGATAAAGATTGCTGCAGCTGCCAACTAAACCAATCAAACAGTCAATATTTCCTTTTTAGGATGGCCATGTCGGGTAGGGTATGGGGAGGTCAGCTGAGAAGAAGAGATTTTGACCAATGAACAAAAACGTTGTTTTGGTGCTTTCACATCTCCTTGCTAGTCGCAAATAGTGCTTGGAGCCAAAATCACTAAGGTGATTGAAAATATAAATAAATACACAAAGAGTTCTTTTTGGGTTGTGTCAAGAGCATTCATTATTTTTTATTATTACTAGTTAGAGTACGTGTGTTGTACGTGTACGCCGCATTAGATAGAAGAATAAGTTCCAAGAGTCTGGCTTTTTATTCTAGTTCAATTGTAGTAGGTGTTTTAATATTGTACCTTTCAGCTTTATCTAGAAGCAATTATTTTAGGTACTTAGAAGTTTCAAGTTAGAGTTAATTTGAAGTTGTCGCAACAGTTGAGGCTGTGTGCTACAACAGGATTATAGTTAATCCTAGGTTTACAAAACAGTTTTTGTAAATGCAGTTTTTGGCTCAGTGATTTTAGTGGAGAGTTTCAGAAAATCCTACAAGAAGGTAGTTCATGGTTTTTTTACCTTTTGAGCCAGGTGTTTTCCACGTAAATTCTCTGTGTTCTTTAATTCTATATTTATTGTTTCGCAACAGTAGTAGTTGGAACACATAGAAGAATCAGGTCCTTCTATAATCATGTTAAACGAAAAATTGGGCACCACAGAAATCACCCTCCCTCTTGTGTGGTATTGAAGTATAGAACAACAATTGGTATTAGAGTAGGTTATCCTTGAAGAGGCTAACATCTTAGGAACAGATCAAGATGAGTGCATTGCTTAGAAACTGGGAAGGACAATCCATTGCTAGGCCTCCACTCTTTAATGGCCAGTACTATTCCTGGTTGAAGAACAGGATGAGAGACCACATCATAGGAGAAGACTATGAACTTTCAGACATTGTTACTGATGGTCCCTTGGCTACTACAAAGAAGAATGTTGAAGGAGTGGATGTGCCAATGACTAGAGCTGGCTGTACTGCTGAAGATTTGAAGAAGTGGGAAAAGAATGCCAAGGCCAAGAAATGGCTTGTGTATGGACTAGGTCTAGACGAGTACAATAGAATTCAAAGCTGTAATACTACTAAGGAGATCTGGGACACTCTACAAGTGGCCCGTGAAGGAACTCCTCAAGTAAAGAGATCAAGAGAAACACTGTTGTATTCTCAATATGAGAATTTCACCATGAAGGAAGGAGAAACCATCATACAGATGAACACAAGGTTCTAAACACTAACAAATGAACTTAAGTATCTTGGAAGAATTATCCTTGAAGAAGACAAGGTTGAGAAAATCTTGACAAGGATTTTGCCAGTAACTTGGGAAAGAAAAATCACTGTTATTCAGGAATCAAAGAACATTGCTACTCTCAAGTTGGATAAGCTGATTGGAAATCTCACTGTCTATGAACTGAGAAGGCAAACCATGAAGATGGATACACCTAAGAAGAAAAGAAGCCTGACTCTCAGAATAGCTGAAGGTGCAGACTTAGAGGATGATGAAATGGCCATGATCACAAAGAACTTCAAGAAGTACATAAAGAGAGAAAAGAGTCCTTCAAGAAGTGGAAGCTACAACAAACCAAGGGCCCCTAAAAAATAAACCAGCGAGGGCTGCTACAAATATGGTAAGACTCACCATATGATCAAGAATTGTCCTCAGTGGAAAATTGAATGGAAGAAAGAAAGGGGTGAACAAAGAAACATGAAGAAGGAAAAGGTTCAACCCAAGAAGAACAAAGGATCAACAAAGGTTATGGTTGCTGCTTGGGGAGAAAGCTCATATGAGGATTTAGAAGATGAAGCTGGAGATGAACAAGCACTTATGATCATTGGAGAATCAGATGATGAACAATAGGTAAGTGTGATTCATCTCAAAGACAAGATTAATTCTTTGTCTAAATAAAATATATCTGAATTACTACTAGACTTCATTGATGAGTATAAGGTCATAAACAATGAAAAGGAACAATTGTCTAGGGAATATGTGATCCTCAAAGGTAATTGCAAAAATCTGGAACTCAGGGCTAGTGAAAGTGATGATAAAAATATTGAGTTGAAGAATAAGGTTCTTGAACTTGACACTACTGTCTTAGAACTTAGATATAAAAATTTAAAACTAAAATTAGGAACAACTAAAAGGAAAGCTGATCACGCACATCTCACCTTTGAAGAAAATCTAGGAAAAATGAAGGATGAGTTGTACAAGAGAGATGAGCAGATAAGTGTCCTAAAATAAGATCTAGGCAAGGTGAAGCATGAACTAGACATAACTTGCTAATGGAATAAGTTCTCTGATGCACTATCCTGGCTACAAGAGCACCACAGTAGCAATAAGAGATGACTTGGCTATGGGACCCCATCACCTAAGTGGGATCCCAAAAGCAAGTACATCAAAAGAAGATGGATGCACCCAAGAAGAAAAGAAGCCTGGCTCTCAGAATAGCTGAAGGTGCAGACTTAGAGGATGATGAAATGGCCATGATCATAAAGAATTTCAAGAAGTACATAATGAAAGGAAAGAGTCCTTCAAGAAGTGGAAGCTACAGCAAACCAAGGGCCCCTAAAAAAATAGACCAACGAGGGCTGCTACAAATATGGTAAAGCTCACCACATGATCAAGAATTGTCCTCAGTGGGAAATTGAATGAAAGAAAGAAAGGGATGAACAAAGAAACAGGAAGAAGGAAAAGGTTCAACCCAAGAAGAACAAAGGATCAACAAAGGTTATGGTTGCTGCTTGGGGAGAAAGCTCATATGAGGATTCAGAAGATGAAGCTGGAGATGAACAAGCACTTATGACCATTGGAGAATCAGATGATAAACCAGAGGTAAGTGTGATTCATCTCAAAGACAAGATTAATTCTTTGTCTAAATAAAATATATTTGAATTACTACTAGACTTCATTGATGAGTATAAGGTCATAAACAATGAAAAGGAACAATTGTCTAGGGACTATGTGATCCTCAAAGCTAAGTGCAAAAATCTGAAACTCAAGGCTAGTGAAAGTGATGATAAAAATACTGAGTTGAAGAATCAGGTTCTTGAACTTGACACTATTGTCTTAGAACTTAGATAGAAAAATTTAAAACGGAAATTAGGAACAGATAAAAGGAAAGCTGATCACACGCATCTCACCTTTGAAGAAAATCTAGGAAAAATGAAGGATGAGTTGTACAAGAGAGATTAGCAGATAAGTGTCCTAAAATAAGATCTAGGCAAGGTGAAGCATGAACTAGACATAACTTGCTAATGGAATAAGTCCTATGATGCACTATCCTGGCTAAAAGAGCACCACAGTAGCAATAAGAGATGACTTGGCTATGGGACCCCCATCACCTAAGTGGGATCCCAAAAGCAAGTACATCACACTTCTTGAGAACAAAATCTGCACACACTGTGGTAAGATTGGTCATTACAAAAGTGAGTGTAATGCAAAAGAAAAGGCCAGTCAAAAGAACAAAATCTTTGTTCAAGGGGAAAATAGGCTTCCTGGATGGGCTAAAAAAAATTTAATTCACTCCTTTGCCTATAGAAAGGTATCCAAACTAGTTTGGGTTCCTAAGACTAACCCCTAATTTTGTTTTGCAGGTCTAAGTGAAGGGAAGTAGCCAAATATGGTACATGGATAATGGTTGCTCAAAGCATATGACTGGAAGTAAGAACCGGATCCTTTCACTTGAGAAACTAAAAGAAGGTAATGTCTCCTTTGGAAATGGTAAGAAAGGTGAGATCATTATAGTTGGAAAGATAGGTAAGACAGACTCACATTCCATTGAGAATGTCTACCTGATAGATGGCTTGAAATATAGCCTAATTAGTGTATCACAACTGTGTGACAGAGGTAACATAGTAGCATTCACTTCTACCAAATATTTTATGATAAATCTTACCACTGACAAGATTGTTTTGAAAGGAAAAAGAGTAAATAATATTTACATTATAGATTTGTCCACTCTTTCAGAAAATGAACTCACTTGCTTAAGTGTGTTGGACAATGATCCCCTCCTATGGCACAAAATACTTGGTCATGCATGTCAAAATCAATTCAACAAATTAGCCTCCAAGGACCTGTTAATAGGGTTACCTAATATCAAGTTTAAGGAAGACAAAGTTTGTGAGGCTTGTGCAAGGGGGAAGCATGTAAGATTCTCTTTTAAAAGCAAGAAAGTGTTATGCATGACCAGGTCGATGGAACTGGCTCATATAGATCTCTGTGGTCCAATGAGAACACTGAGGAGAGATGGTAAAATATATGTGATGGTGCTTGTTGATGATTACTCTAGGTTTACTTAGGCATTCTTTTTAACATCTAAGGATGAAACATTTGACATGTTTACTGCTTTGTTAGAAAAACTCATAAACAACTAGGTAATCAACTTGCATCAATTAGGTCTGATCATGGAACTAAATTTGAAAATGCCAATTTGATGAATTTTGTGATGAGCTTGGTATAGATCATAATTTCTCTGCCCTAAGGATTCCTCAACAAAATTGAGTAGTTGAAAGAAAAAATAGGACTCTTGAAGATATGGCTAGGAATATGCTTCTTTTTAGTAAACTGCCCCATAGCTTCTAGGTAGAGGCTGTAAAAACTGCATGTTACATTATTAATTGGTGCATAACTAGACCTCTTGTAGAGAAGACTCCCTACGAGTTACTTAAAGGGAGAAAACTAATTATATACCATCTAAGGGCATTTGGATGCAAGTGTTTTTTGCACAATAATGGAAAGGACTCCCTAGGTAAGTTTGATCCCAGAAGTGATGAGGGAGTATTCTTGGAATATTATTCACATAGCAAAGCTTATAAAGTGTACAAAAAAAGAACTTTGTGTGTAGAAGAAAGTGTACATGTAGTTTTTGATGAAACTAACATTCTTTCTGAGAGACAGGAACATGAAAATCTTCTTCCGGGACATAACGACGAATTACACCATCGGTGCAAATTTTGAACAAGTAGGGCTCGTCCCAATAGTAATCCAAACTATCCTGTTTGAGCTTCTTCCTTTGGTTAGAAGAGAGCTCATACGGGATTATACCGGTCACAAGATAATTGGCCACATCGGCAAACCACGACATATCATGTATAGGCACCGCAAGGAGTTGTTCATTCGGAAAAGCATCATTAATCTCAGCACCATTGCTCGGTCTTCCTTCTTCCTCTAGCCGGGACAAGTGATCTGCGACTTGATTTTCACTTCCTTTTCTATCCACAATTTCTAGATCAAATTCTTGCAAGAGTAAAACCCATCTCATCAACCTCGCCTTTGAGTCTTTCTTTGTCATCAAGTACCTAAGGGCGGCATGATCGGTATGAATGATCACTATGGCCCCCTTAAGGTATGGTCGAAACTTTTCCATGGCGAACACAATAGCTAGCAACTCCTTCTCGGTGACTGTATAGTTCTTTTGAGCCTCATTCATCGTCTTGCTTGCGTAGTACACCGGATGGAGCATTTTGTTAATTCTTTGGCCAAGTACCGCACCAACCGCTACATCACTAGCGTCACACATCAACTCGAAAGGCAAATCCCAATTTGGTGCAGTGATAATGGGAGTGATAGTTAACTTATGTTTCAACAATTCAAAGGACTCCATACACCTCTCATCAAACACGAACTTCACATCCTTCTCCAATAGCTTGCACAACGGGTTCACAACTTTTGAGAAATCCTTGATGAAGCATCGATAGAACCCGGCATGGCCTAAGAAATTTCTCACCCTCTTGACAGAAGTAGGGGGAGGAAGCCTTGAGATAACCTCTATCTTTGCCTTGTCAAATTCAATACCATTTTTTGAAATTTGGTGCCCAAAAACAATCCCCTCTTGCACCATGAAGTGACATTTTTCCCAATTGAGTACAAGATTGGTCTCATCACATCTTTTTAACACTTTGTCCAAGTTCGCTAGGCATTCTTCAAATGAGTCTCCCACCACACTAAAATCGTCCATGAAAACCTCCAGAATGTCCTCCACCATGTCGGTGAAGATTGCCATCATGCATCTTTGGAAGGTCGCTGGAGCATTACAAAGTCCAAAAGGCATCCTTGAGAAGGCGAATGTGCCATATGGACAAGTAAATGTTGTCTTTTCCTGATCCTCCGGGGCAATGAGAATTTGGTTATACCCCGAGTAGCCATCAAGGAAGCAATAATAAGCCCGGCCCGCTAAACGATCAAGCATTTGGTCCAAAAATTGTAGAGGGAAATGATCCTTCCTAGTGACCTTGTTGAGCTTTCTATAATCCATGCACACTCTCCAACCCGTGACCGTGCGGGTTGGAATCAATTCATTGTTTGCATTTGTGACAACTGTGATTCCCCCCTTCTTTGGAACACATTGGACCGGGGAGGTCCATGAACTATCCGATATTGGGTAGACTATACCGGCATCCAACCACTTGATAACTTCCTTCTTGACCACCTCTTGCATAGCTTCATTTAATCTTCTTTGGTGTTCCAGCGATGACCTTACATCTTCCTCCAAAATTATCTTATGCATGCAAAAGGCGGGGCTTATGCCCCGAATATCCGCCAAGGTCCATCCAATCGCCCGCTTGCGCTTTTGTAAAACTGCCAAAGTGGCGTCCACCTGCAAGTTAGTTAAGCAAGAAGAAAGAATAACAGGCAAATTGAAATTGGGACCCAAGTATTCATACCTGAGGTGAGGAGGAAGTGGTTTCAACTCCAACACCGGCGGCTCCTCAATAGATGGCTTTGTTGGAGGGGTCTTACGATTCTCAAGGTCCAATGATAACTTCCTAGGCTCATAAGAGTATGAGCCCATACCATGCAAAGCATTTACACATTCAATTCTCCCAGCATCATCATTAGCCTCCATGTTCAAAAGCACCACTTCAAGTGGATCTTCAACATTGATCATTGCGCTTGTGTCATCCACTATCACCGTCGTGCCAATGTCAACAAACGAGCAAACTTAGGTACTATTTGGTTGCCCCATAGATTTGCACACATGAAACACTACCTTTTCATCACCGACTCGGAAGGTCAACTCTCTCGCCTCGACATCAACCAAAGCCTTCCCTGTTGCTAGGAAAGGCCTTCCAAGAATAATTGGGACTTCAAAGTCCACCTCACAATCAAAAATCACGAAGTCGGCCGGCAAGATGAACTTATCAACTCAAATAAGGACGTCATCGATGATACCCAGAGGCCGTTTCATAGACCTATCCGCCATTTGGAGCCTCATTGAAGTCGGGCGAGGTTGCCCAATTCCCAAAATTTTGAACACTGAATATGGCATTAAGTTGATGCTTGCCCCCAAGTCACAAAGGGCTTTTGCAAAGTCGGCGCTTCTAATAGTGAATGGTATAGTGAATGCACCGGGGTCCTCAAGCTTAGGAGCCATGGAGTGTACAGTTGCGCTCACTTGATGGGTCCCATGTAGTGATTGAGTGATTCGGTAACCTCTCCAACCAATCGAGCGTTTTACCTCGAAGAGAGAACGGGAAAAGCCTCAATCTCAAAGCATCTTCGAACACATTGGTTTGTTTACTTCCCCAACAAGTATCTACGAACCCCTTCGAGTGCTTGTATGCATTTTGATCGGAGCCGCCCGTAAAATACCCTCTTAATTCAAGAAGTGTCAACATAACATTGGTGATTTGAAAGTTCCCCGCCCGGATTAGGGGAGGAACTATGGCACTCGCATAACCTTGATTAGGAAGGACCCTTGGAGCAACTCTTGGTGGAGGCGGAGGAGGGTCTGGAACTGCATCATTAGGATTTGCATTAGCATTTCTACCTCTCCGTGGTACTTGTGGTACCTGGAGATCCTCTTGATCAATATCATCAACTTCCTCCCCCGCAACCACGTTGTCAAGAGGGACATTCTTGTTCAAAGCCATTTGTACCTGTTGGTTTGACACTAATAATGTTAGTAAAAAGAAGGAAAGAGAAGCAAAACACAAAACCAAGTACACAAATATTCAACACCGTAAGCTCCCCGGAAACGGTGCCAAAAAGTGATCGGTGCGGACTTAACCCTTGGGAAGAGTGGGCGCTAATAACTTTTATCCGATAGTGGTTTCGGGGTCAATTTCCTCAGGGAGCTAATTATGGGAGTTGAGTATTTGTGGAGTCTAGGAAGGTGTTTTGGCTCCTAATTTTGCTTCTATCATTATTGGTATTTCTTTATTTATCCACTAAATTTATCAACTACAATTGTAAACTAAATTATGCTAAGTAATGATGCTAGTTGTATGCAATAAGAGAAAAGCACTAGGGTTGTAGCACTTGCCTAGGTGACTAATTAACAGGTATAGAATTCTAATGCAAGGATGATAATTGAAGGAAATATGGATAACCGTTGAACTTAGCATTCACTCTCACACCTCTCGATAGAGAGAGTGATTTTGCCCAATTGACTCTCTCGAGACCAATTGGGTAGG
>MU738614.1:13176-23524 GCA_026770625.1 Nicotiana glauca | reverse complement strand
ACATAATCATTAACTACAAGATTAATCTACTTGAATCCACGTTAATTGCAAGAGAAAATTGCCTAAAGTAGGCTAATAAAAATTGTCTCGTGCTCAGCTGCTCAGATCGAAAAAAACTTGACCTAAAAAAGTAGAATGTACTATTTATACTACACAAGAAAAATCGGACAAAAATACCCTTGAGGTTCTGTTGCGGACCGCATAGAAATGTCATGCGGCCGCGTAGGGCAACTGGTCTTCATATCTGGGCTTCTGGACTTGAGGATGCGGACCGCGTAGAAATGTCATGCAGCCGCATAGGTTGAATCATGCGGACCGCATGGAAATGGTGCGCGGCCGCACAGGATTATTCATGTGGACCGCGTGGAAATGGTACGCGGCCGCACTGTAGAAATCGTCCCATTTTGGCTCTCTGATCTTTTACCCACGTGGACCGCACTGATTTGGTATGCGGCCGTGTGGGACTTTTCCTTGACTTTCTGGGCCTCTGATCAACCATCATTGCGGACCGCATGGAAATGAATGCGGTCCGCGTGGAGCTTCTTCAGAATTGTTGCTTCTCTGAACTTTTCTGCGCGGCCGCATGACAAATCAGTGCAGACCGCGCAGGTTGAATATAGGGGGCTGGACCAGGTGAGAATTAAAACGGACTGGACGGGTATAAATGAATTGGGCCAGGAAAATTCGAATAAAATTGGCCCAAATTGTTCTTTGTTAAGACCACTCTTTTTAATTTGTTTTCTTTTATCTTTTTATCTATTTTGCATTTTGTATATATTTTTATTATTTTTTTTCTGATTTTGCAAAAATTAAAATAAATTCTTAATATATAACGACGTTGTTTAATCTGGATCGTCTATTCACCTTCATCCAACGGCCCTTACTGATTCCCACTTAGACAAAACGACGCCGTTTAGGCGAAGATCAATCTGGACCATTCATCCCCTAAATCTAACGGCCAATATTGATTGCTATAGTTTTAATATAACTGTCTCAAAAAAACCAATTAAACCCCAGACCAAACGTTACCCTCCTCGTACCTCCTCCCTGCCTGTAACACCTCACCGTCCTCCGCCCTATTGCCGCCGGTCGAAAATCACCGCCGCCGCCGGCCAACCTCCAATCACTCCCAAAATTTTACCACAGTCTCCTCTTCTCTTCCCCTTTCCAAATCCAAAACCCTCTCCCTTCAAATCCTACCCAATCATTTCAAATATGCAAAAACTTAGCCGTCGGAACCCTACCGCCGGCGAACGAGACCATCTCCAAACTACCCTAAATTAACACCTTTTGTTCCTCTCCGTCTCCTCTTTCCAAATCTGCCAACAGTTTCCCTCAAACACACCCAGATTCCATTGAATAATCGATGGAAGATTCTCCGGCCATGATACAAGTTTTGCCAAACGACCCCAAATTTACACCACTGCACCGCCTGAGCCTCTTCTACCCAACCCCCATACCCGTTTGCTTCGAATCTGCCTGGAACTCCTCAAAAATCATTTTTAAATTTTTCCAACCAAGAACCCTAATTCAAATCTTTGTGATTTCGGATCGTAAAATCCCTAATCATGTGTTTTCTTTTGAAAACACACGATTAGGGATGTTACGCGTCAGGAATCTTTGGAAGATTCAAACATTAAATGGATGACCGGAGTTTGCTTTATCAGTAAGTTTTCTTTTCAATTTTTATTTACTTCTCATGAGTTTTAGGTTTTAATAGTTTAATTAGTGATCTTAGTCGATTTTGTTTCATTTGTTTTTCTGCATTGCTATTTGTGCATGATCATTCATAAGAAGATACAAAAAAATATGCATTTGCATTTAGTGATTTAATTTCATATTTAGTATTAATTAGTATTAATAGGAAGAAAGTAACAAAATAGTTCACTTTTTGCATTTTATTTGTCTTAATTGTGAAGTCATGAAATAGTTTTTAATCAATTTTAGGAATTAATTAGTTTAGCTTAACTTGATAGCTGTCTGAACCTTCCTGTGCGGCCGCACATCAAAATAGTGCGGTCCGCACAGGTCATCTACTTCCCAACTTTCAGTCATCTTTTGGCGCTTGGCAGGTTTCACTTCTTCTTCGAGCCGATTTGTGATATCCATCTTCTAGTCACTCAAACCTGCAATCAAGCGCAACTTGTAAGCAATTCAGGACTAATCATGAGCAATTTATGCACAAAGCTTAGGTAAGAATGGGTATAAAACATGCACAATTTATAGTTATCAAGTATCTGCTGCATTTGGATTTTGCACGGTAATGTCACCTACATCAATAAGCTTCTGGACTGCTCTTTTCAGATGCCAACACTTTTCTATGTCATGCTCCGTGGCATTAGAGCAATATGCGCACCTTTGAGAAAAATCAAAATTCTTTGGAAAGCACTGCAAAATTTTTATCTGAGTCGGCTTCAACATGTCCAATTGCCTCAGCCTTTGGAAAAGACTAGCATATGATTCTCCAATAGGAGTGAAAGACTTTTATCTTTGCTGCCGCCTTCTCATTTTGTACTCTGGCCTTGTTTGGAACCTCTTTCGGGTAGGGGTTGATATGCTTGTAGAGGTGGGTAAGACATTAATGGAGGCAGTGCAAGCCGTTGCGGGTGTCATGGGTGTGGAGCATATGGTCATGCATTGTGGATAGAGCACTGGGGAGGTGAGGTATACTTTGGGGATTTTATGGAGGAAAGTAGCATTGGCATTTTAGACACTTTCAGCTTTCTGGATATCTCATCCTACTCCACAGTCTTAGCAGGATTTGTAGTCTCACCGGGAGGCTCAAAATGAGGAGCATAAGAGTATGGACCCGAGACCTTTAAAATTGGTTCTGGAGCATTGTGTTGGATATCGGGGACTTTGAAGTCTTGCTGGAGGATTAAGGAAGAGTAGCTGGTGGAGGGGGTACAAAAATAAGAAGCAGGGTATGGGGTTGTTTTTGCTGGTGGAACATGGAAAATTTGGGACGAAGTGCCGGGGTAGGAGTTGTAATGGGTGAAGCCCGGGGCATGTTGAGGGGAAAGATCAACGGTACTGGGCATCTGGGCTTAGAACAGCAGTGGAATGGAGGCATGGTTTTCTGTATAGTTGGTAGGGAATGAAGGTGGAGGATGCCCTCTGATCTACGACTGATACATTTTTGTCATCTGCTGTTTCAACCTTTGGACCTCCTCTTTCAATTCAGATTCCAACTTCTCAATCTCCCTCGACGGGTCAACAACTCCTGTGTCCAAGTCTTTAGTAGCCATGTCTACCTTGCTCTTTGACCTTGTGTTGTAATGATGACTCGCCAAAGTGCCACAAACTAACCACCCTTTGTTATGATAACCATTAAACTAACAAAAAAAAGCAAAACAAAGTCGACATGTTAGTAGGGCATTTATCAGATAGAAATATCACATTGCGTGTAATGCCTCTAGCAACAATTAATGGTTCTAGAGTGGCTTCGAGGGTATGAATCATATGGAATCATCTCAATTTCACTCTTCTTGCCCTCTTTTCCTTCTTTATCTTCCTTTCTAACACCGCTTGGTTTTTTATTTCTTTCCCCCTCTTTTATTTCTGATTATCGCTCTTTTCTTTCTGCTCATTTCTCACGTCCCACAACTTTGTTCTCTATTTCTTCTTCTTTTATTTTTATTTTTTTAATGATGATTCGATCGATCCCTATGTAAGTTGATTACATATAATGTCCCTCATGAATCAGATCAAGCATAGTTCTGAAAAAATAATGGACAAATAAACTATAAAAATAAATGTTTTTGGATTTTTTATTTATATCTTTTTTTTTTGTTTTCTATTTTCAAAAATACAAAATAGAAAGTACGGTAACAAAAACTCGACAAGCTCAACTTGACTACATCAGGCTATGACACCTTCTAAAAGACTTAATTTTATTGGACATGATTAGAAAGTAAAACATGAACAATAGACTAGAAAACATAAAAAGGCTCCTCAAGCAGCTCATGTTTGCAATGGTCTTGACTGGAATGGTCCTGGGTATTTTTCATGATCGATATCTAGCAAATGAATACATACCCGAATAAAATTAAGTAAGGTTAATGACTCAGGACACTATGCACTGTCACATTACCTCCTATTGGACACATGCAAGACACGATTGGGCTATTTTTGCAAAATGACCTATGTGGCCAAGAGTGGCTAGAAGTGCAAACTCAACAAAGAGGACTACTCAGATATGGAAATACCTTACTAAGGCCTATATGGATTCAAACTCCCAATAATCATGGCCCAAAATTAATTTGCAGAAATGATCCATTTTGCAAAAATTGCCGATATGGCTAAAAATGGCTAAAGAAGCAAACTCAAAAAGGACAGACCTTAAAGTTATATGACACCTAGTTGTGGAATCAAGATCCTATGACATGTGTCATTGAACCACTTTTGCAAATATGATCCCATTTTGCAAGAATGGCCGATGTGCACAAAAGTGGCTAGACATGCAAGATATGGCTAAGACCCCGTGAAGCCAAGAACCTAAGACTTAGTAGGAAGTTGGGACCCTAGGAATGCGTAGTTCGGGAAGACTGGACATGGAAAAAAGATATTTTTTTAAAATGCAACTAATTTGGAAAAACTATATTTTTTTGTCCTTTTGAAAAATGATGGAAAATGTAATTTTTTTTTGGATTTCTCTTTTTTTTTTCCTTTTTTTAAATTTTTGAAAAATGTTGGGAAAGTGAAAAATCTTTTAGATTTTTCATTTTCAATTGTTTGTGGTCTTTTCTTGAAAAAGTTGTAAAAGAAAAAATATAACTGGGCCCTACTTGCTTCATCTTTATACCCTCAACCATCATTGGTCCGCCAAATGACCCATTTACCCTTAAAGAATGCAACATGTAGCACATAGGAATGATTAAATATCTTTTTGGGCCGTCAGCCCGTTTTGACATAATTTGGATAGGCCTCCAATAAAGGGACACGGTGCCTAGGATCGAGCTTTGCTAAGTGTAAATGATATGATGCAGATAAGCATGACCTAAAGGCAGACCTAAGTTAAGGGTTCACTAGGCAAGGCAATTCGGGGCGACACGTGGTCGATGGCGGCCGCTCTAGTTGTCCGCTCACTCCACGCTCCCATGCCACCCCTCTAAAGACACGGGTGACTCACAAAAAATCCGTGTGCGCTCAAACATACTTCGAAAGACTTGTTGCAGAAAAAAGATCCATGGTTATGCAAATGATGACAGTTTATAAAGCAGTAACACATTACAAAAAGCAATAAACAAATAACCAATGAAATAAGGAAATAAGACAAACAAAGCAAAGAAAGAAGACAAACACCTCAACCGAATATCCTAAAAGCCAACAAGATCAAGTACTAGCTCGAACCAACAACTCCCCAGCAGAGTCATCAAAGCTATCACACCCCCATTTTACAACCATTAAACCCTCTTAAAAATATTAAAAAGATTTCGTGAAGCTCAAAAGGGTTTTCAAATTTGAAAGTGACAAAGTTTTGTTCAAAAGGGTTTTTCAAAGTCGCCACCTGACATTGGTTTCGGTGTGCTAGGTCATCGTTTTTTTAAAAATAATTTTTCCTTTGAAAACACTATAGACTCTTAAACCAGTTTGCACCAGAGATTTGGGTAAGAGAGTTTATTTGACTCGGGGATAAGGTGTTAGGCATTCCTCGAGTCCCGTAAGTAGTAGGGTTGCGCACTTGATCAAGTTGGTTTTCAAGATATTCAAATTGAGGTTAGAATAAACACAAAAAAAAAAAACACACAAAAGAGGCTCGAGGTCCACCCGACCAAATAAAAGATAAAAATAAAATAAAAATAAAAATCCTTTTCTATGCTTTCTAAAATTGTTCCATCTTTGGCCTTCAAATACAAATACTTTGGGGCGTGCCCCGGAAATATATACAAACTCTATAAGGCATTGCCCAGATAAATTTAACTCAAAGGAATGACCTCTCACCTCGAAACTAACAAAAATCATAAGGCTTGCCTACCCAAGTGTGACCGGCCTAAACATGCTACTAGCGAAAAAATAAATAAACAAGAATAAAAGTACACAATATAATTTATCATACACCTAAATCTCTTTTAATTTTATCCAATAATCCGTTCCAAATAAGATTTCAAATTTCCACTCCTTATTCAATTTAAGAGCCAACACCATTTGATGAAATCAATAATGTTGAAACGTATTAATTAGCCAAATTCGTCACAAGATCAAAAATATCACGGATAGTCATGGAAAATATACAGATATTCCATTCAAACACATATGTAACAAGCATCAGGAGGCAAGATATTAAAGGTCGGAATGGACCTTGAATGGGGTTTTAATTAACTTCTGTCCGGATGTGCAAAGTTTTAAAAGAACGGCAACAACCAACGAACAATTGATTGGAACTCAATCAAACCCGGAACTTGAACAACGAGTGAGATGAAAAATTCTATCCTTCGAATTTGTATTGCTGGACTATAAGCCTTCAAACGACAACCTCAGATAATATCCTTTTGAGCAAAAATCCGGAATCGAAAAGTGAAGAAGCAGAAATATGGATTTCCTTTTAATTTTTCCAATTTTCTCTTTTGAAATGTGATTAACAGTTAACCAAACCAAAGAGATGATTTTGTATATGTTTATTTTTTAACCTAAAAAATAAACCAAAATCCTTTATCTCTTCCCCTATGTTAGCTTCTCGTTCTAGGTTAAAGAGGAGGGGTAGGGCGGCGTCTTTTTTCTGGCAGGTTTTAGAGGTTGGGTGTGTGCCACTGCTGCTGGTTTTTGTGGGTATTGGTGGTGGCTCGTGGGAGGTATGGAGGCGGCGAGGTTAGGGAGTATGGATGGAGTGTGGAGAAGTAGGGTTGCCGATGAGGGTCTCTAAGGTTGGGGTCTGTTGGATTTTGAGTGTGTAGAAGTTCTAGGGTTCAGGGGTTTGGCCAGGGTTACTGGCGGCGACGGTGAGTTGCTGGCTGGCGGCTGGAGATGGCCTCTCTAGGGTTGGTGGAGTTAGGGTTCTTCTAGGGTTTTGGATGTTCAAGAGGTGAGGAAGAAGAAGAGTGTCCCTACTAGGTTATATTTAGGTCTGATAGGGTTATAAGCTTTAAAATTAAGATATTGGATTGGGTCCATGTCTTGTTGGGTCTTAATTTTGGGCTAAGAATCAATGTCCAAATCTTAGTTAAATTCCTTTTACTATAAGATAAATATACTACATAATGCAAAAATTAATCTGATTAATTAAACTAAATTATATACAAAATATGAAACTATTTTCGTATTTTTTCAAAATTATGTAAATATAAAAATAAAAATTCTTGTAAAATAGTATGACTACAAAACATTAATGAATTTATTTTTTTGTAATTTTTATTCTTTTGTGATAAAATAAAGTAAAAGAGTCAAAACTAGTTAAAATTACGATATTAAAACTAAACTAAATTTTTAAATGTTAAAATATGTAAAATCTCGGGGAAGGTCAAAAATTACATGTCTACATATGCCCCTCTTTGGCTGGAAATATGAAGAGTTTTCAGAAAAAGAACAACGAGATAAGTTTTTTGACCCGACCCTTATTTAAAGAGACCAAAAACTAAAAGAAAGGAGAATGTGACCGAGCCCTAATATCTGAGCTTCCTACATATCCTTGGCTATAAAGGAATCAGGCTACGTGTAGTTCAGAAATGGGAACAGTGATGGAGTATACCGAGGTAGAGAGCCGATTGAAGTGCCGTTCCGTCGAGGTTCCGGTTCGTGGTCCTGTTATTCATCAAAATCAAAAAATAAAAAAGACTAACTAAGCCTGTCAGCTATGAGTTACAAAATTCTAATCTATAAGTCTTCTGAAACTTGATCTTGAGTTTTAAATGGTTCTTCATGTAGATTTTAGATTTGAACCTTGACGCACGCTAGCTGCAGGTGCTAGTTCATTCTTCTTCAGTTTTTTCGGATCAAGACCGGATATGTAATGCTCGTGACTTCAACCACGTCTTGAGCAGTTCACATTTTTTCTTCTTCTGCATTTTGGATTCACTTCTTTTTGGATTGAAACTACTTCTGTAGGTTACCTCGGACTTGACTCGCATTCTAGCCGCGAGTTTCTGCTACTTCTATCTTGAATTGAATTCTGAAATGACTTTCCTCGTTCTCCAATTGGGCGCCTGCTACTGACTTGAGACTTGAAGTAATTGAAACGGATTCCCTCGTTCTCCAGGTGGGTTCCTGCAATCAAAATAACATAACAAACAAAATTTTCGGCCCCAATTTGCACTAGGAGTATTTGCGAGTTGTGAGCAAAATTGTAAATCATTTATGCTATTGATGCAATAATGAGAGTAAAATTAAAGACTTGACTGGGATGTTTATTTTTTGTGATAAAATAAAATAAAAGAGTCAAAACTAGCTAAAATCGCGATATTAAACCTAAACAAAATATTTAAACGTTAAAATACGTAAAATCTCAGGGAGGGTCAAAAATTACATGCCTACACCTTGCAATCACCAGGAGATTTTGTGATGTCTTAGAAGTGAATGAGTGTCTCGAAAGTGGAAGGCAAATCAACTGGCTTGCATTCACCATCAAACTATTGGACATGGTTGTCAATGGCTCCAAGGCCCATGCCACCCTTTATGGATTTATTCTGACTACTGTTCTTGATCGTTGCAAGGTGCCTTTGAAGAAGTGGGAAATGGCCACAAGCAAGGACCATTTTGGCACTAATACTTTGATTGCGTGTGACTCTCCATTCAATGTCATTCCCAATGAACCTAGTTCATCCAAGAAGACACATATAAATAGCAAAGTCAAGGTTCTAGTTCAGGAAAGTGGGGCCAAGGATGCTGAGATAGCTAGGCTGAAGGCTCGCTTAGCAGAGATTGAATCTTTGAGGGATGCTCTCAGAACTGAGTTCACCCGGGAAAAGGACAAGAATGATGGCATTCTTCAGAATATGTTGAACCTTCTCCAAGCCCAAAACCAACCCTCTAGTTCTCCCATGCCTTAGGACTTCTAGCCTTCATCTACTGAACCTGTCTAGTACCATCAGTGACTCAGATTAGAGATTTCTCTTTCTTTTGCTCATGTTTTGAATATTTTTGCTATCTTTTTGTGGATTGTGGTAGCAACATATTTCCTATCAATGAAATTTACTGGTTTTGCTCTTGTTGATTGTTAATATTTCCTTGATAGTTTGAATGTGTTTGCTTGATTAGTGATGATTAATCCATGATTGCACTTGCAGTTGCACTAGTGGCCTTGAGTAATTGTTAAAATTCTGGGAATCATACTTTATTTATGCAACTTTTTGATGATGCCAAAAGGGTGAAGAGATATAGTGCTTAATATATTCTGAATAAGTAATATTTATAACCAAATGAACTTGGTCCTTGATGATAAGTAAATGTTCCTAACTTTGTATTGATGAATAAGCTAAGTTCTGACAAGGCGTAAGTGAGTAAAAAACACAGAGTTTGTCATCACCAAAAAGGGAGAATTTGTTAGCCCAAGTAAAGATGAAGTTTTGAAGACTGACAAAGGAACTCAGACATGGACCTGGTTCATCTTGTGAAGCACAATTATGATCAACTCATGTGAGATGCATGTGAAGGAGATAAACCTACCTTACCATAAATGACATCTTCTGCTCCTGATCGAAAAGGTTTTATATTAGATAAAGATAAAGACTCCTTACACAAAGAGAAACATGGCTTGAGAAATGAATAGAGTTAGAAGATGAGACCACTAGAAATCTTCCACCAAGGAATAGTAACATCTGTATTATAGTCAATCTTTTTGTACGAACTCCATAAATATCAGTGTTGGTGTCTTTTATAGGAAATGCACATAAGCAAATTTTAAACATGAATTGAGAGCAAAATAGCAAGGCAATTTTGCAAATTATTTATGAGTGATTCAAGCGTGCAATCCTGAAGCTACTTTGAACAAGATAGAAGAGCCACTTCCAAGTGTCTGTCTTTTTTATTCTAGTTCAATTGTAGTAGGTATTTTAATATTGTACCTTTCAGCTTTATCTAGAAAAAATTGTATTAGGTACTTAGAGTTTTCAAGTTAGAGTTAAATTGAAGTTTTCGCAACAGTTGAGGTCGTGTGCTACAACGGGATTAGAGTTAATCCTACGTTTACAAAAGAGTTTTTGTAAATACAGTTTTTGGCTTAGTGATTTTAGTGGAGAGTTTGGAAAAATCATACCGGAAGGTAGGTCGTAGTTTTTTCACCTTTTGAGCTAGGTGTTTTCCACGTAAAATCTCTGTGTTCTTTAATTTCAATATTTATTATTCCACAACAGTAGTAGTTGAAACCCATAGAAGAACCATGTCCGTCTCTAATCAGGTTAAACAAAAAATTGGACAC
>MU738607.1:0-27780 GCA_026770625.1 Nicotiana glauca | reverse complement strand
ACCTTGTGTGGGGGACTTCGTCCCTTAGGATGTGATAATTGATAATTGAATGCCTTGTACGTGAGGTGACGAGTGCGTACTTGAGCAAATTGTTGAAACCCGAATTTTTACTTAATTGCTTGATTTGGATTCTTTTTTATATTTGCCTTACTTTACTTGCTTTTATAGCCTGTGCTAGCGTAGAAGAGCATGTTTAATTGATCCAAGCTGCCTATTTGCTTAAATTGTCTTAACTGTGATTACGTGGAGCATGTTAGGCCAGTATTCCTTGATGCCTTGTATTATTGTACTTTAGTTTCTGAATATTTCTCTAATGTTGGTTGCGCATTTATATTGAGACTACGGATGCGGAATTCCGAGAGTTCCCCCTTGTTTGTTTATTTTGGGACTACGGGTTTGATTCCCGGAAGACCCCCCTGCACTTTTATTTTGGGACTATGGGACGGTATCCCGGGAGATCCCCCTGCACTTTTATTTTGGGACTACGGGACGGTATCCCGGGAGATCCCCCTGCATACTGATGATTGAATTACGTGACGGTATCCCGGGAGATTATTTGATATTGATATGAGATTTGGATTACGGGACGGTATCCCGAGAAGTTCCATTGGACAGTTGAGGGAAAATGTGTACAGGACGGTATCCTGGAAGACCCTCGTCGGTATTCTTGTAATATTGCTATATTTACTCTGTGTTTCTGTTTTATCTTGCAGTATTATATTTCATTGATATGTCTTATCACTTAGTTGTGTTCATTAGTTTTCATCAGACTTCGATACTGTTAATCTCTTGCTATTTTATTCTTTTCTTTCTCAGTAGGGCCCTGACCTTTCCTCGTCACTACCCAACCGAGGTTAGGCTTGGCACTTACTGAGTACCGTTATGGTGTACTCATGCTAATCTTCTCTGCACTTTTGTGTTGCAGATCCAGGTACTTCGGACCAAGCGCATTATCGGTGACTTCAGAGCTGCGTTGGGAAACTTGAGGTGTGCATCTGCCACGTCCGCAGATCCGAGGAGTCTCCTTCTACTCCTCCTCATAGATAGTTGTTTCATTTCATTTGTTTCGTTTGTATAGATATTTCTGGATGATAGAGCCATAGTTTATGTCCTTTAGCCTGTGTTGCCCGTGAGTTTCCGGGTCTTGGAGGTCGTTTCAGTGTATGTACCAGGCGACACTTATTACATTTTTCTTATGTTATTCAGTATTAGTCTTATTGCTTTCATAAAGGTGGTTAAAATTCCGCAATGTGTTAGCCTTACCTAGTCGCGAAGACTGGGTGCCGTCATGACAGGTTCACGATTGGTGAACTAGGGTCGTGACATTCGGCAACAGAGGCACCGATGAAGGTTTGGGAGAGAGACAGTGTGGAAGAGTTTATGTGAGTAGGGGTGACTTAGGCCTCATTTGTTTGCAGAGGGTCTGAATCTGAATCAATCAGATCTTAGCCTATTAAGTGTATTTTTTTTTGAAAAGGCTGAATGGGTTTGATTCGGTCTGTTTCGGTTGGACCTTTAATTGAGTCTTAATTTCATTTAGAGGTTACAAAATACAGAAAATACACGCCTCTTTTTTCGGTGCTCTTTTTCTCTCTCTTGAAATCAGGCTATTTCTTCTAAACCCAAAATAACTTTCATCTTTCAGACGTCTCTCTCTTCGAATATACTAATATTTTTGCATCTAAATTATAACTAGTTTTGAGTTTATTGTTTTAATTTGTCGGATAAGTTTGATTAGAAGATAAATTTACGTTTAATATTTTTTTTGTGGTTACATTTCGTCACTACAATTGTTGTTATTGATATATAATTTCATTGATAATTCAAATAGTTTAACAATTGGATCGAACATAAAATATTAATTTATATCTTATAATATTTCAATTTATCTCAAAAAATAACTTTTTTGTTCAAGTTAATATTTTCAATAATTGATATAATATTAATTCACTTTTTTATAATTGTATATTTTTTATCTTGAATATAAATATTACACGTATTCAGATGTTGAAAAACAAACAGTCTTAATCATTCAATGTTCAGATTTACATACCATATCTTAATATTCAGATGTGCATTCAGATTCAGACGTCTTAATCTTAAAAAAAATAAATGAGGCCTTAGATCGATCTGCAGTAGGTATACTCTTATTTTATTGAATAAAAATAAAAGAATACTAATTAGAGCGGTCCTCTTTTAGTTTAGCGGGTGTCCTCAAAACTTTAGAAAAAAATAGAGCGGGAATTCAAACCCGTTGCAATAAAGGAAAACTTTAAGTAACCGCTACCTTAGATTGGCTTATTTCCACGGTCGCCTAAAACGTTGCCATTGTAACGGGTTTTTGGACTACCGCAACGGTTCGGGTGCTAAACTGTACCGGTAGTACCAATAGCCTAACACAACGGTTAGAACCGTTGCAGTAGAATATCTATAGCAACAGCTACAAATCCGTTGCCTTTAAAATCGTTGCTATAGCCCAAATTTCTAGTAGTATTTTTAGCTATTTTACTATTAATGAGAAGCTTTTATAACCACACAAGTGTCTCGGCCCACAAAGTTTTTACCCTTAAGCTTTTAAGACCACGAGTTTCAATAGTCTTCTTTTCTTTTCTTATACTTCGTGCCAAGTCAAACTACCTCATTTGAATTGAAACGGAGGGAGTAATATGATAGCTATTGCAAATGTTGGTAAGGCATTAATCACATAATTAATAAGAATGGATGTATCTGCAAAAGATCAATTTGGCTTCCCATCCAGATAACCACGTTTGGATCTTTTCAATGATAAAATAAAAAAGGAGGAGGTGACCTAGAGTTATACAGAGGAGCGACCAAGGTGACCCTAGAGTTATACAGAGGAACGACCAAATATCAGTATAGGATAAAATTGAACTATATGAAATGATTGAATGGTAGCATGACATGCGGAATCGAAGACAAGTAAAAATAAATCGAGTAACAATCCGTATCAGGAACAATAACTCTAATTAGTATCAGATACACCCCGAAGGGAGCATGATCAACGTGAGCAGAACGAATATTTTCCATCGGATAGCATTTAATAAAGAATATTCCCTTACATTAAATGGCAGCCGTTCCAGAGAATATCTGCATTTATGGTCTATCGTTACATATTTTTCAATGGCCCCTTTATTGTCATTAAAGAGGGGCTTGATCCTATGATCTTTTTTCCCTAGGTATAACTATAAATAGTAGGTTTAACAGCCATTGGAAAACAGGAAATTCTTGGCAAAACTTATGCTATATTTTATTCTCAAGCTTAATTAGATAACTTTATTTGCTCTTACTTCTGTCCTCGGAGACATTGCTCTCGGAGCCAAGCTTGTCATTTTCATGGATTTTAGCCGCTAAGTCTTATTTTTAATCTTGTTTATTTATTATTTTTTGATTAAATCAGTTCGTATGTCCATAAATTACGTAACAAACTTAATTATACTGTTGTACGGGTAAATAATTTGGCTCCCACTGTGAGGGCTCAGACAATTGCGTAATTGAGTTGATCCTTGCATTTATTACTAACTTGTTTGATTCTTTGTTCCTTAGAAAGAATTTTAAAATGGTGGCTAACGATGTCAACATCGCACACAATGTTGAGGGACATGAAAATCTGCCTCAACATGAGTATTCAATCAGAGACACCAGCAACGAGGGGGACGAGGCAACTCTGGTCCATGTACGACAGTACCCCAACATGTACGGGATTCAACTCCCGATGTTGTGGAAGAGGAACACGTTGCAGAAATAATCGATATCCTAAGGGAGAAAAAAAAAAGCCATCATGGGCCACCTTTCAGGATAGGATCAGGTGATGACGGAATTGAAGGAAGCATTGTCCGGTGCTTCTATCAACCCAAATGGAATTTGCCCGGTTCCTCCCGGTTCTCCAACAAATCAAATGTCTCAAATATTTGGGGTGATGTTAGTTTTGATGGTTCTGGGGGACTGATATCGGATCTGGTGACGATAACAGTAATGATCCCTTCAAAATTGAGTTCACGAGATTTATGAGGGAAATGAATGAATGGATGGATCAAAATTCGAAGGAGTTTCATGCCTGAATGGATCAGATTTCGGGTGCACCACTAGTTTTGAAGGGCCTAAATTCAAAAAAATACACTCAATTGTTGTTTAAGCCGAACGCAACACCGGAGTTAATTCCGAAGAGGTTCAAGATGCTGTAGATACCAAAGTATGATGAGACTTTGGAGAAGTAGGAGCATATCACAACTTATAACACATCATTGAAAGGGAACAACTTGGCTCAACATGAGATCGAACCAGTTCTACTGAAAAAAACTGGAGAAACCCTCACAAAGGGGGACCTGACATGGTTTTCGCTCTTACCCTAATATTCAATTGACTCTGTTAAGATGCTTGACAATTCCTTCATAAAGTCCCATACCAGAGCTAGAAAGGTCCAAGCCAAAAAGGTGGATAAATAAATCACTCCACGTGGGTCCGAATTATTGTGCGAGTTCGTGATCAAGTTCCAGAATGAAAGAATGTTACTACCGGCCGTACCAGGCTACTGGGTAGTAGAGGCGTTCATAAAGGATTTGAATCCGATGAGCTCCAATGCCTCCCTAAAGTTGAAGGAAAGCCTGTTCGAATTTCAAGAGACTACATGGGCGAATGGTCATAACCTATTTGAGTCAAAAATAAGGATAGAAGACGATCAGCTCGGGTTTCCAACATCAACCAATAGACGAGACCGAGACAAGAACCATGATAAGCTCAAAGGTGATTTTCATACGGACTGACGATCTTCTAAAGGCCTCTTCTTTATATACGAGAGAATCGAAGGAAGTAGAATCAAGTGGTTCCAATCTTATGATAGGTTCTTTCTCTACAAAATAACTGACCATGTCCGGAACAACAGATCGTTGCAAGAAAAAGAGGTACCAGGGGCCCGAGATTCTGCATAGCGTAGGTTGTCGGATACAATTTCAACATCAACGTAGTGGAATTGATATAGGCGATGAGGAATATCAAAGAAGCATGATTCTTAAAGCTAATCAGGTCTGATCCCAGCCAGAGGGATCTAATTCATAGTGTTGATATCATGGGACTCATGACCACAGAACTGGGGACTGCCGACATCTACGTGAAGAGGTGGCGATGTAGTTGAAAACTGGCCATATCAAGGAGTTCTACAATGACTGGGCTAAGAATAATTACGGCCACACGTGGGATAACACGGATCCCTCGAAGATAGGATAAGACCCTCCTTGGTTGGCTATCAACATGATTTTCGGAGGCAATGAAATCAATTGTGTAACCTTCTCAATGGCCAAGAAGATAAAGGTATCAGTAACTCACGACAAGTGACTTTAGGAGGTTGACAAAGATGATATCACCTTTATGGAGGAAGACATTGATGGACATCTTCTTCCACATAACAATGCCCTAGTAATCTCTCTCAATGCCTTAGATTTCAAAATTAAGAGTTTTTTGGTTGACCCAGGAAACTCAGCCAGCATCATTCAATGGAGAGTGATATACCAAGCAAAGTTAACCGGAAGCATCTTCTGTCAACAAAATTCCTCGCTAGGTTTAACTTGGAAAGTGTGACAACCCGAGGAGGGATACTGCTGCCCCAAATGCTAAAAGGGTAACCAAGACCACCATGTTTGAAGTGGTCGATGGTGACATAGGTTACAACATAATCATTGGACAATCGGGGTTACATGAGATGAAGGTTGTACCCTCAACATATCATTAGCTGCTCAAATTATCGACCCCCGAAGGGAATCAAGTCGATTAGAGGAGATCAACCAATAACAAGAAAGATGGACATAGTGTCGATTTACAACACCAAAGTGATGAAACCCAACAAATAGCAATTACCGGCACCGATGCCTTCTCCCCTGACCAATGAAGTTGAAGGCGAGGAGTCGTTCGATCCCGCTAGTTACCGAGATACTTCTAGGTATTGTAGGAGATAGACGCAACCACGTCCACTACAGAAGAACTTGAACAAGTCGCTTGTTCAAAGAATTCTAGGAAAGGAAGTTTCACTTGAGAACATGACTCAATCCCCTGCTCAGGTCAAGATTTATTAATTTCCATCAATATAACCTTGACTGTTTTGTGTGGTCGCACTTGTATATGAAATGTATCATATTAGAAGTGGTAGTGCACAAGTTAATCTTGGATCAAAATTTCCCACCGATGAGGCAAAAGAAATGCTTGATAGCCGAGGTCATAAACAGATTTGTTAAAGAAGAGGTAACTCGATTACTCGGCATCGGTTCAATCCGGGAGGTAAAGCATCCTGAATGGTTAGCTACTGTAGTTGTGGTTCCAAAGAAAAATAACCAGTTTAGAACGTGCATATATTAGAGGGACTTAAATAAGGCGTGCCCTAAAGTTTTATTCCCACTGCCAAACATTGATCAAATGATTGATGCAACGACCAGACACAAGTTAATGTGTTTCTTCGATGCTTATTTCGGGTACAATCAAATCAAGATGAACCGGATGATCAAGAAAAAACTTCATTCATATTGAACTTTGGCACATATTCCTATAATGTGATGCCATTTGGGCTTAAAAACACCAGAGCCACTTACTAGAGGCTCGTGAATAGGGTGCTCGAAAAGCAAATATTCAAAACAATGGAAGTATATATTGATGACATGTTAGTCAAGTCTTTGACTACAGATGATCATTTAAAACATCTCCAAGAAACATTTGATATCTTGAGGAAGCATAACATGAAGCTCAACCCGAAAAATACATGTTTCGGGGTTGGCTCCAGTAAGTTCTTGGGATTCTTGGTCTTACATCGAGGGATAGAGGTGAATCCTGACAAAATTAAAGCCATTGAAAATATCCCAAACCATATAACGAGTTAAAAAAAGTACAGAGACTAACCGGAAGATTGACCGCTTTAAACAGGTTCATCTCCCAATCCTCGAAAAATGTCACCACTTCTTCTCACTTTTGAAGAAGAAGAACAATTTTGAATGGACTCCAGAATGCTAGCAGGCCTTGAAAGTCCTGAAGCTCTACCTATCAATCCCCCCGCTATTATGAAAATTTAGGGAAGGTGAATAATTACTAATATATCTAGCGGTCTCGGAAGTAGTAATAAGTTCCATTTTAGTCTGAGATGATGAAGGTACACAATTTTTTGTCTATTATATTGGTAAAATTTTGTCAGGAGTATAGACTCGCTATCCGAACATCAAAAAGTTAGCCTTAGCTCTCATAGTCGTCTCTCGAAAGCTTAGGCCTTATTTTTAGTGCCACCCGATTGACTTGGTGACAACTTTCCATTTGTAGAATCTTCTTCACAAAACAAAGTTGTCAGGCCGGTTGGCTAAATGGGCAATTGAGATTAGTAAATTTGGCGTTGAGTATATACCTAGGACTACAATCAAGTCACAGGTTTTGGCCAACTCTGTAGTTGATTTTTGTTCCGGGTTAATGCCCCTAGTTGCTAAAGAAGCGGTGCTAGTGTCAAAAACGACATCATGAGTTTGGACCTTATTTATGGATGGAGCTTATAATGTATAAGTGTGCGGGCTCGGGGTAGTTCTAATCACGCCCTCGGGACAAACCCTGAGGCAGCCATTAAGACTGTTCTATTAACAAATAATAAAGCTGAGTATGAGTCTTTGGTTGCAGGACTCGAATTGGTCCAAAAACTTGGCTTTGAGGTCATAGAGATTAAATGTGATTCTCAGCTGGTTGTAAGCTAAGTGTATGGGATTTTTGACATAAAGGAGAAACACATGCAACAATATGTGATTAAAGTTCAAACATTTCTTGCACGATTCAGGGAGTGGTCCATAACACATATTCTGAGAGAAGAGAGCGTAGAAGCTGATGCATTGGCCAATTTGGGTCGTCCATGGAGATGAAAGGATCTTACTCCGGTACTATCATTCAATTTATGCATTCGGTGCTAGATTTGGATGGCTATTGCGAAGTGAATAAAACCAATATAGTCTGGGATTGGAGGAATGAGTTTGTCAAATACCTTCTACTTGGCAAGTTGTCCGAAGACCTAAAGGTGTCACAGGCACTACGCATCAAAACAGCACGTGACTGCCTTATGTACGGAAAACTGTATAAGAGATCGTACCAAGAACCATTGGCCCAATGTCTAGGAGCCTTAGAGGCAAACTACCTGATGAGAGAAGTCAATGAAGGTATTTGCAAAAACCATTCCGGTGCAGATTCACTGGTACTAAAGCTAGTTATGGAAGGATACTACTGGTCCTAGATGGAACAAGATGCAAAAATGTTCGTTGGTGCATCAACCGGAAGAACTCTTGCATTCAGTATTGTCCCTATGGTCATTCATGAAATGAGGGATAGATATAGTTGGTCCATTAATACCAAGCCCTGGAAAGGTAATATTCCTTTTAATTTTAACCAATTACTTCACTAAATGAATTAAAGCAGGTCATTACCAAAAGATCGGTGAGTGCGAGTTGATCGATTACCTATGGGAACATATAATCTGCCAATTTGGAATACCGAAGGAGATTGCCTGCGACAACTGACCATAGCACAAAGACTCCAAAGTCATAAAATTTCTAGAAGATTTGAAAATCAAAAGGATTACATCCTCACCATACCATCCAAGCGCTAATGGACAAGCGGAGTCAACCAATAAAGTGATTATCCAAAACCTCAAAAAGATATTAAAAGCTGCTAAAGGCAAGTGACCCGAAGAGTTACCGGGTGTGCTATGGGCATATCGGACGATGACTAAGTTGACCATGGAGAAAAACCTTTCTCTTTCATATATAGTGTGAAAGATCTAATCCCGGTGGAAGTATAAGAACCAACGTTACGACTTTTTTTTCTGAGCAAACGAATAAGCAAATAACAAGGCATTGCTGGTGATTATGAGTTTGTCACGCCCCAAAATCCGAGGAGCGCGACCGGCGCTCAGCCGAGTAAACGCGACTGAGCAAGCCTGCTATGTTTTATTCTACCCAAACTAGTTCATAAATAAAGAGGGGATATTATCCCATTTAATAAAATGCAAGGAAATCTGTTGTTAGCAACCCTCATTTCATTCTTTGTAATTGCTTCATTTAGTTTTCAAAATATTACAAGTTTACAAATTTTATGAAAAACATGCTTGACAAGTACCAACATTTCTAGCCCGGACTCCCAACATCAACCTCCACCCACAATAGTCTACGAAGCCTCTAAATACAAGATAAGAGCAATAGAGAAATGCCGGCAAAAAGGTCCCGGCTATACCTCAAAATGTATTTAGAAAAAGAACAAAAGATACATAACATGACCCCGGGATGGAGTGGGGCTCACCAACACAACTGAATAAAAGTAGAGGAGGTGCTACCGCCGGTGGACTAGAGCACCTGCTGTAGAACCACCTACAATCATAACACGATTGTAGCGCCCCCGACAAAAGGGACGTTAGTGCCGTCGAATAGCACTAGTATGAAAGGCTAAAAGTACTATTTCAGAGTAGAATATCCATACAAGCAAAGAATTTACAAACAATAAGTCAAGATCAACAATATTCCGACACCCAATTTTGAAACATGTTAGTCCTCTACTTTATGAAAATAATATATATACTTTTTGTTTGATTGAGAGATCTCTAGCACCGATATAAGATTTACCACCGTCTTTGATAGCACGGAGTCCGATCACGACCCGATCGGCTAAGTCATCCCTTTTTAGAGACATATACCAAATCACAAATTTCCAGTTTTTGATTTCCCAGGTATCAAATTTCCAAATTTATTGATTTCCAGCACTATACCATCATGTGTGCGGCATGGCGTCCGATCATAGCCCGATCGGCTAAGCTGCCTTCCCATATATGCCGTGTGGGTTGGCGTTACCAAATTTCAATGTTGCCAAGATCATCCCAGTTAAGGGGAATAAGCTCGATGCACCCCTACATCGGCACGTGTAGTTTCAGGAATGAGTCTTATGACCCACCCTTCCTCGGTATTGCTAAAGATACTCCCGAAAACATATTTGATTCAATTTAGTATTGCACACAATTGCAGTATAAATACAAGTATACGAATATATCATAAACGCAACCATGCTTACCTCAATATCCTTCACAATTTATAGATTCCCATTAGTATTTCCAGTCACCAACAACAACCGTATTTCCTTTGCTCATTTGGCCATTCATAAGATTCTTTATCCCTAGCACTGTGGCCGTATTCGTTTTTTTTTTAACATTTTCATCCCTTTATTTCCAAAGATCACCAACCAATATCAATGTACCAAATATTCTGGAAATTTTGTATTTTCAAATTCAACAGAGATAGAATTATCAAGCATAAGGGACTCTTGCCAAATAGGAATATACCAACCAACAATTATATCACACATTGAGCGGATCGTATCTATAAGGCAAAGCATTATATAAAACAGCCACTTATGGGCATAGTTCGGGTACAAGACCGTTAGGCCATTCTACTTTTGGAAGTTAGCTCATAAGATTCGAGACTATTTTATATTTGTTTCACCCTTCCTTATTCGATTCATTTCCATATGTCATTCCATCTCATCAACAAGTAGACAAAATCAACCAAGTCATTTAATACACACAATAGCAACTAGGAGTAGTAAACAGAGCAATTATTCTCACCCGATTAGCACGTGAAACTCCTTTTAAGAGGCGACTCAGGACTATACAATTTTGGTAGATAAACCACATTTAAACTTACAAACAAATATGGAATTCACTTCCAAGAGAGAAAGTTTAGCCTACATACCTCGGTTGAGCTTTCCTTAAATCCTACTATACTTCGAGACTCTTAGCAACTTCAATATCTTAGGAACATGACAAATCGAACCACAAATTAGAGAGGTGATCATATTTCTAGTTCATTTGAGCATATTTTCAAACACTAAGTGAGTATCATGCTTTTAAAACCATTTTGTGAAAGATCCTACCATCCCTCATCCCATCCTTCGCTCAAGACCTAACAAAATACTCTTAAGAACTCATGCATGAAAGATATCCACTTCTATCCTCATCAATTACCCTTCTAATGGTCTATCCTGGTTATATCTAGAAATTAATAGCTTGGATTATAGACCCTTACCTTTTAGGAAGATGGACAAGGTGCCTTTCTTGACAAATCTTCAAGGTTTAAGCAAGATCTTATGGAGAAATATTGATGAAGAACCCATTCTCCCTCTAGGACCCCTTCTCTCTCTCTAAATGTATCAGAAAATAAGCCTAAAATGGAGGGTAGGGTGTAATATATCAACATGGGGTCGGGTTATAAAATTAGAAAATTGGAGCCCCGAGTCAAGTATGCGGTCGCATTTGCGATCGCAGAGTAAACATGCGGTCCACATAATGGACCACAGAATGCTCCCCAAAAACTAAACATTCTGACTCGGTCTGCGGTAAGAATGCGGTCCTCATTCATGTTCTGCGGTCGCAAAGTGCACCGCAGAACTAACCCTCGCAAAAATCAAAGGAAAATATGCAACGACTATGTTGTCCGCATTTCGATTATGCGATCGCATTTCGACAGCATTACTGACTTCAATTTTAACCAACATTCTGCCTCACTCTGTGGCCGGTATGCGGTTCGCATTTCGATTATACGACTGCATTATGGACCGCATTTCTTGCATTTTTCTGGAAACTTATTCTTGACTTTATAATACATTATTCAATCCAAAAAGGTCTGCGCCGCGTCTCGCAAGCTCGCCGCGAAGCATACTCACTAATTTCTAACACATGTTCCTAACTTGACATCACAGGATCCGGGTTTTCGAGTAGGGATTTCACGGGGCCTTACAGAGTTAGAGTCACCCCAAGAGCAAGGTGGGGAGTTCTTGGAGGGAAGGATTCCGAGGGTCTATTTAGAAACAGCCTCTCTACCCCAGGGCTGGGGTAAGGTCTGCATACACACTACCCTCCCTAGACCCCACTAGTGGGATTATACTGGGTGGTTGTTCTTCTTATTATTGTTATTGCTGGTGAAGCTGTACCTACTTGATAAATGCATGGACTTCACACACTTGAGGATAGTGGTTGAGAAGCAACGGATGGAGAGATACTATAATCAGAGGGCCAATCTTCATTGCTTCAAAGTCGAGGATCTAGTTTTGAGGAAAGTGACTGAGAACACTTGAGAAATCAACACTGGGAAGCTGGGTCACACGTAGGAAGGTCCTTATTAGGTTTCGGCTGTTACCGAGGAAGGATCGTATGAGTTGGAAAATCAAGATAGAGTCAAATTGTCCAGTAATTGGAATGTGACTTATCTCAAAAGGTATTATTGCTGGTGGGTGCTATCAATACTTGTTTTTCCCTTCAACCATGTTTTTTCCCAATCAGTTTTTTTTGGCAAGCTTTTTAACGAGGCAACAATGGAAAGCATACTACAAGAGGATCGGTAAGGTTAATACATTTAAATGAAAAGGAATTGAAATGATAAACCACTACAAGATGGTTAAATAATCTTTGGCTCGACGGAAAGTTCCTAACGGGAAGCAAAGCTTTCCATCAAACCAAAGACTATTCAACCGTTCACAAGTGTTTCACCCAACGAAGAAAGACTTCTAATGTTCCAATTTGTATACTTCGCATTCGAACACTAGGGGGATTAGTATAAGATACAACAACAAAAATTCCACCAAAAATCGAGGATTGCGAGAACTGGAAACAATAATGTCTCATTGGGATCGGGGACTTCATGGCCAGCCCCGTAAAAATAAGTTGTACAAGTTAGCCACATGTATTGGAAGTTTCTTTTAATTTTTATCAAATGAATGCTTATGTACTTTTAAAGATATAAGGAATAAAATAAATTTCTTTTATTTTTATCTTGTTTCTTGTCCAAACGATGAGTTGATTTTACCATTTGAAAGTTAACAAAAACTTTAATGCTTGTGCTAAAAATAGAAGACGTCCTCTTCAAGAGCACCATAAACATAAGAGGGACTTATCTTTTGAAACCCTCATAGTAAAGGTTAGTTGCGGAAGAATTCACACCTGGAATCATAGGCTATAGGATGAAAATATACCCGAAGCCTGATCTAATTCGACGCAAAAAGCATATATTTTGCACAATACTTAAGCAAAAATCTTCTTCACTTATCAAAATTCCAGACAAATAAAAAGTTTCGCATAATTACAAAAGAACAAAATAAAACATCAAAGGTAACAAAGGGAAATAATCTAAGCATTGTCACCGCCGGAGCCCGAGGGGAGAGAGGCATCTATGTCCCCCTTCTAGAAGAGGGCAGATGAAGACCGGTTTGGGTCCTAGGCCTTCATCATCTTTCTCTTCAGCTTCATCTTTGGTTCTTAAATACTCGGAACCGGTGCTCGAAGAGTCAGTTGTGATAAGTTGAGCAGGGAGACATTCTCATGTAGTTTACTCCGATGATTGGGCCTTGGCGATTCAATCATCAATATCAACGATGCCCGCTTTTTCCTCTTTCAAGGATTTTCTCCTCATATGATATATAACATATGCCTTTTCAAATATGAGGGAATCCCCTTGGTACTGGAACTTTGAATTAAGCCTATCAACCTCGACCTGAAGACCATCCTTTCGGATCTTGTGGCGCCGAGGATAGAATCAAGATCGTGGATTGTATATATGTGAAGCTGATTTTTATCCATAATCTTCTTAAATCTCTCCTCTATCCTAGCCCTCTTCTACTCGGTGGCATTAGCCTATTCGTCTTTGGAGCTCAAGGTTGCCTCTAGGATATTCACTTGTTCAACGGAGGCAGACTCGAACTCCGCAGCAACAAACACAACATCTTGATGTTCAGCCACTAAGCCTTAGAATCTTAGAGTTGTGCATGTAATTAAGTGGCTCATTTTTTTTTGGTTCATCACTTCTTGCTCACTTTCCTACAATCGGCCTTAAGCTCGCCTGCCACAGCAGCCTTTACCTCCAGAACTGAGAGACACGCAAAAAAGTTGATTCCTTTCGGCCAACAGTTTATCCCGTTCAAAGGCAAGTCCTTATTTGTAAAGAATCAATCTCTGAAGGCCCTCAGAATCAAGGAAATTGGCTTGTAAAAAGTATTTTGAGGTTAGGAACCCGTTATAACACATAAGTAGAAAACGAGCAATAAGGAAGCAAGTACAATACCATAGAAAACAAGCCTTAGAATCTTAGAGTTTTGCATGTAATTAAGTGACTTCTTGGTTGTGGGCCATCACTTCTTGCTCACTTTGCTGCAACCGGGCCTTAAGCTCACCTGCCTCAACAGCCTTTGCCTCTAGAACCGAGAGGCACGCAAAAGTTGATTCCTTTCGGCCAACAATTGATCCCGTTCGGAGGCAAGTCCTTATTTGTCAAGAATCAATCTCTGAAGGCCCTAGGAAGCAAGTAAATTGGCTTGTAAAAAGTATTTCGAGGTTAGGAACCCGTTACAACACATAAGTAGAAAACAAGCAATAATGAAGCAAGTATGATACCACTGCCGCTTTATGCACTGCATTATCCAATAGACACTCCTCCGAAAGGGAGTGTATTTTCTTCTTATCCATCTCAAAAGCCCATGGCTTCAAGTAGTTAGCCAACCCCACCGACTTAGAAAGCAAGTGAAACCCCTTCAAAACCAAAAGAGTGGCATACCTCCTCTCTCAGGGATCTGGAGAAGAGGTTAGTAATTGTACCCAAAATTCCCGTGGTCGCAAGACCAGGGAGGAGAAGTACCCTCCTTTCGAGTGTCTGTTACTGATGGATGAGATATAGTGGGTGCTGGTAGCGAAGGTGTAGCTGGTATAGAGGGCATGAAGTTGTTGGTGTTGAAGGTTGAGAAGCAGCTGCAGTAGGAGTGATACTGATTATTGGTTTCTCAGTTACCAACAAAAGAGGTCGGGGTCTGAGCTCCTTGGACCAGAAACAATAATAGGGGTAAGACAGCAGGAATTGGCATTATATACCAGATCCATCTCGCCCCAATATGCTTGCTCCTCTTCTTTAGTCGATTCTTAAAGCTCTCCTGGCTAAGCTTCTGGTTGGGCTAATTAAGATCATTTTCTCATTTGAAGGGAAACTTCTTCATCATTGGCTTCCCGGTCATCCTCAATGACCACCGTGGCTGGCTCGGTCATGGAATTCTTTATTTTCTTTTTCTTATTCATAGCCAAGGAAGAACATCACCTTTTTGGTTGCTTGTTCTCTAACTGGGGACTACAAGGTGAAGCTCCTCCATCAGAAGTAGATCTGAGGGCACCATTTTGAGCGAGAGCACTTTGTAGCAATCTCGCGATCTCCACAGGGTCAGCCAAAACATCAACCTCGGGGCAGGTGATAGAGACATGAGTCAGTCCTGAATCAAGCAAAATATGTAGTTGGAACATTTACTTATGTTCATATAGAGGCAGAAGGAAGAAAGACCTAGTTTACCGTGGTTCTTGTCCTTCCACCCATATTTGGGGGCCATCTCCTTCCATCGACGAGTTTTATGGTGTTGTAATATCTAGAATCTTCTAAACCTATTGGTCCAGACCTTGAACCCTCGGTGGTGTCCATCGAGTATTTGAAACAACAGAAATAAAGAGGTCAACAATGACGGGAAATGGTCCTTTCTTACTAAAGAAAGAGATAAATAGATTACAAACTTACATGAATCATTTCATGATTCAGGAAAAGATAGAGTTGTAGTTGGGATGATATCCCTGGTAGCAATGTTGATAAATCGCTCCATTTGTCCATGGTCACTTTCATCATCTACACTGGTGAGAAGGACGTGGTGGCCATGTTTGCTTAAATTTATTTCCCCCCCACGGAAGATTTTTGGGGAGTAGAGATTCATCATGTGTGCCAAGTTAGGATTTTCCCAATCTCCATGCACAATTAGCATAGGCAAGCCACCGTTCACTATACAGAAGAGCCTAATTTCTGTAAGTAGACCCGGTACTTATGGTGGAACTCCAAGATCATAAGGTCAATCCCTCCGCTTAAAGAAAATACACCTAAGGTGAAGGGATACATATAGACATACGTAAAACCTTCCTTGGTGAAGGTAGCCCGCTCTATCATGTTAGGAGCGATAATGTTAATGTTTGGGTAGTTTTAGTCCTGCTTTACAGCACGAATACTGAATGGGAGAATAGAGGAATGATACCTGCTAAAGGCCCAAGTCTGTGGAGATGTGGAGGAAAACTTCTCTCGGAAGTCATTGACGATGCTCAGGTGTTTAGATATGATGGTGCTTATCATGGGAGAATCATCATCAATATCAACCTCTTTATCTTTGTTTCTCTTCGGGCCTCCACCAAAAAAAAAGACTAGAGTTTTCGAGAGATTCAGTAAAATAAGCCTTGGTAGTAAAAATGTAGTGATGTTTTTTGAAGAAGGATTGAAAAAGATGAAAGCAGAAGTAGGATAAGTGCAAAGAAGATGATGATCTTATGAATGTTTTGGAAGTGAAAAGGTAAAATGATGCGTATATGTAAAGATACAGGAGAAAAAACTCATGGTCATAATTACCTTTAGAATCGGAGAAAACATTACTCAATAGTGGGGCAACACGTGTTTGAGGTATTAAATATGAAAGGACGTGCGTCCTTTCAAACGTTAGATACCGTTCAGAAGGTTTTCAAAAGATTTCCCGCCAAGAAAGGGATCTTCACCAACTTTTTAATGACACATAAATATTCCACTGGAAAGTAGGGAGACTATCTGTATAGGGTAAAGTATGTTTATATGAAATGATCAAATGGTAGCGTGACACTTGGAACCAAAGACATGTAGAAAGTAAATCGAGTAACAACCCGTATGGGGAAGAATAATTGCATTTGGCCTCGAATATGCCCTTAAGGGAGCATGATTAACGTGAGCTGATCAAATATTTGCCATCGGATTGCATTCAATGAAGAATATTCCTTGGTATTGAGTAGGCAGCCGTTGTAGAGAATATTAGCATTCATGGTCTACCGTCACATATTCATCAATGGCCCCTCCATTGTCATTTAAGAGAGAATTGATCCTAGGATCTTGTTTCCCTAGGTATAACTATCAATAGTAGGCTTAATATCCATTGTAAAGTAGGAAGTTCTTGGCAAAACTTATTCTATATTCCATTCTCGAGCTTAATCAGATAGCTTTATTTGCTCTTTTACAATGCTCTTATTTCTATTCTCGGATACATTGCTCTCGGAGCCAGACTTGTCATTTCCTTTGATTTTAACCGCTAAGTCTTATTTTGAATCTTGTTTATTTGTTATTTTGGATCATATCAATTTTCTTGTCTTTAAACTAATTCCCCCTTTTTGATGATGACAAACTCTGTGCTTTTAAAAAATATGGAACCCTCTTCAACTCAGCTCAACATCAATCATAATCTTAGAACACTTTCTATTTGAAGTCACAAATCATCATGGACTAGGTTCATTAGGTTATAAACATTATAGTCCAAAGTAAATGAACACCTTATCTTTTCTCTTTTGGCATCATCGAAAAGTTACATAATTAAGTTAAATAACCAGATTTTAGCATATATTACTCATGGCCACTAGGTCTACTTCGAATACAATCATGTATTCAATTTTCTCTTATCAATATAAGAGTATTAGCCATCTAAGAAATATCAACAAACAATTAGAGCAGAAACAATTATTTTCATTAATAAGATTCTTCCACAAAGCATAAAAATAAATAAAACAGTAAACCATAAGCAAAAAAGGCAAAAAATAAAATAAAATAATTTAATATCCCACTTGGGTCACTGGCTACAAATTAGGCCAGGAAGGGTTTAGGACTGTGAAGGACCAGGTTCTTGTTTCTTGGGCAGAAGCAGTTTTACCATATCTTGAAGAACGCCCTCATTCTTCTCTTTCTCCTTTGCAAGCTCAGATTTGAGAGAGTCTCTCAACCGCTACTTTAGTTAACCTAATTTTCAGTCGTTCAATCTTAGAATCCTTAGCCCCCACTCTTCTGTTTCAATGCTCTAACCTTGTTGTTCTTGAGTACATTCTTGGATGAACCACGTTCTTTGAGTGCAGTTTGGACTTGGTAGCCACAATCAGTCAAAGTGCCAAACCTAAAGTAGTCTTTACTCGTTCTAACATACTATTTATCGAGGGGAACATTAAAGTGATCAAGCACAGTAGTGAGGATAAATCCATAGCAAATGGCATGCGTTTTAGTGCCACAAACAACCCTATGAAGGAGCTGGATTATGAACCCTGGCCAGTTAATCTGCTTCCCACTATCCAAGCACTCCATGAGGACTAGGTCCTTGAAGGTAGCAATGTGCCTTCTCTGTTTCCTAGGCAAAACCACTTTGTTGACAAATTCAAAAATTGTATTGTGGGCAAATTTCATTTCACTCTTATAAATAGCCTTAAGTTCATGCTCGAAGTCCCTATTAGCAAATTTTCTAGTGATAGTTAGTGAGGTAGGAAGATTTTCTAGATCTAGCTCACTTCAACTTGTTGTATCATTATAACCCTCAACAGGTATACTTAGAATCTCCCCTAGCTCCTCAACAGTCATTATAGCCCTCACATCTTCAACACCCTCACCCTCTTTTTCTTTTCCTTTTAATTTTTTCCACCAAAGTTTTCAGACTCAGTAGTTTCTACACAAGCAATTGAACCAACCAACACAAATCTATTCTTAAGTTTTTTAACAATTTCAGAAACAATCTCAAAAATTTTTAACCCAGAGGTTACCTGTTCAGTTTATTATAAAACTTGTTATTCCCCCTCAGTCGCAAACTTGAAGGACCATTAGATTTTAGGGTTCTTCTGCTAGGTTAGCCTACAATTTCTCACTCAAATTCTTGTCCTGTCTTCCGTGCAAGAATCTTGATATGTTTTTTCTAAGGGTTTTGGGTGGTTGAATGTGTGGGTGAAGGTTCTTTGGGTGGTGAAAAGGGGTTTTCAGTGTTCTTGGGGTTTTCAAGTGTGTTTGCAATTTGTTAAGTGTAGGAGAGTTGAGTGAGAATTGAGAGAATTAGGTGTTTTTCAAAGCTTTGGAGTGAAGAAGAGGGTTAAGTCGAATAAATTTAAAGAGGGAAGAGATGGAGAGCAAACGACAAATTTTGGAGGTTAGAAGTCTAATCAACATGGAAGTGTCAGCTTGAAGAGACGTTGGACTCTTCCCCAAAAATCGTGACAATTACGGCGCATAGGTTTAGGAGTGAAACTGGTTCGTGTGTAACTGTTAGGTTCAAAAATAGTTTGTGAGAAAGTGGGACTCTTTTCAGATCATGATCCATATGTAGTTATTTCAAATTATGTGTAGTGTAATGTACATACCTTATAAGCTCGATAAATCAGGTTCTTCACTAAAAGTTCTTGTCATGACCCACACCACAGGGCATCGATGGGCACCCGGTGCCTTACTCAACCGAGTACCCACGTAACATATGTTTATTATCATATCATTATGGGTAAGTGGGTCAGAAGGGCTGCCATGAGATAATCAGAATAAAACATAAGGAAATCCTTGACATAGGATGACCCAACATGATATACAAATTTATACATGTGAAGTACAAGCCTATATGATTAAAATGATCATTTGTGCACTCAAAACATAGGCCGACAAAGCCATACAATCATCCATATATCTGACATATGTTGACAAGCCTCTAAGAGTACATAAACTACATAAATCCGGGACAGGGCCCCTCCATACCAATCTATACATGTCCAAAGTATACTGACCAAATAGACGAATTCGGAGCAAGTGTTGTGTACCATCGCCTTTCGCTGAGCTGAGGGCCTACTAGGAGGACTTCCAAACTATCTATCAGGGCATGCGAGCATGAAACACTGCGTCTCCAAGCAAAAGGGATGTTAATACAAATAAAGTATCGAGTATGTAAGGCATTAAAAGAAGTATACAAAAGAAATGAAAGAAAGATGGAGTAAAGAACTCAACATTTATGTCTGAATAGTTCTGTGAATTGTAAAACATTTATAACTCCATGTATATGCATATAGATATCATATCATGCATAGGTATATGCGTACATAATATTATCAAGCCTCTTAGGGTATCCCATTATATAATCTCGATATGTGTGGGCAAAATCATCAATATATACCATCTATCCCCATACCTCATATACATATAATATATACGTACATAATATCATCTGATTATGGATCAATATATGCATAAATAAATGCAATGCATAATAAGTAAGTTAATAAGATCTCTCTCGGGATGTCATATGATCAATATGCCTTCATTTCATATCACGAAATAAACTTTATCAACTTACGTATTTTCTAAGACCCATGAATAGACGATATAATAATATCACACATAGGGAATCAAGAGCATAGGCACCTCTAGTACTTCTAAGAATAGAGTTATTTGTGAAAGTTCTATGTTGTCGCCTTCCGTTTGTATCATATGGATCATGCCAAAAGAAAAGAAGGGATAGCCTTAACATACCTTAACTCCATTTAGTCCTTAATCCAAGTAATTCTTCAAAAAACCTAACTCAATCTACCATAGCATAAGGAGATTCAAAATCAATGCTGGGTAAAGGCTAAGTCTGCAACTTAAACTAGTAGCTTATTTATGTAAATTTGGGCAACATCTCCCCATGATATTAAGTATAGGAATTCTGACCTCATATTCATCTTCTAATTCACCCTCAAATAGCCCAACAATCTAATAACAAGAATAAGTACAACTTTCCAGTATTCTCTACATACTCACAGTACCAACAATAATCGACATATAAACAATATTTTATAATAACAACATAATAATAGAGTCATTTTCAAAGGTTTCCAACCATTTATATTTCATGGAAACAACCATTCCCAAATAGTTCATTAAAAACAATAATATCTCAAACTATTTCAAGTCTCCTCTTATAGTACTTTGCTCAAATAATGCAACCAACACACAAAAAACTTCAAGAACATGTAGTAGGATGTTATACTTACCTTAGCCAGTAGAAAAATAAGAAATTTCAGCCAAGCACAACCCACAACTATCCTCAATGACACCACAACACTATAGATGTTGTATTCTCTTCTTGAATCAACTTTTGGTATTCAGGTTGGTGTGTAAACACTTGTAGTTTGCCTTGAAAATCTAATATATATGAAGGACGGACTTCTTATTACCCTAATAAACAAGAATAACACGAAATATGAGGTTGCTTACCATTGAAGAACCCTCCAAAACAGCCACAAGATGAAGAACTACGATCTAGCAAGCCCCACATGATTTCTAGCATTGGATTCATGATTTTATCTTAGGTTTGAACCCTAGAATCATGGAGGAACCCTTGGAGAGAATTTAGAAGGGTTTATGAAATTTATTTGGACGATAAAAATGAGTTAAAACGACTTAGAATTGACTTAAAACAAGCTGGAAATTACACCAACTTTGTGGGTCCTATGGGAACTGTTTGTGTAGTCTCGCAAAAACGTGAATATCTCTTTACTCCTATGTCCTATCGAAGGAAGGTTAAATGAGCTAAAAACTATACTCATAGTTATTCAATTTAGTAGATACATCACCTCGTAATTCCAAGTATATTTGGAGAACAATTCAGCTACATTTGACCTAATTTTCAGCATATTTATGAATTTAACTTGTGATAACCTTTGCCAACTATTATTCTACAACTCGCTTGACTTTAAAACATAACACATGAATATCGTACGACTAAAATATCTCATAACATAACCTCCTTATAATGTTAAACACACTAGTCTCACCCCAAAAGTACATGTTATAACATTCCAACTTGTCGACTTTCGATGAAACTTATTTTCTTCAATTCGTTTAGCTTCTAAGCCTTCCAGCCCTCTCTGTACTTGGTATTCATGATCATAAATATTTGTAACCTCCACGGTAATATGATTAACTTACTTTATAAACTTTTCAAAGATGATTTCATTTCTGAGCTTACACAATTGACTTACGACGTACTCTTACGTATGAAAACATGGGGTATAACATCATTCACCCTTTGGAATATTCGTCCTCAAATGTTGACTAATGCGTTTATTTGTCTCATAACCCATAGATCTTATGAATATTTTGATACTGTCCTTGCCATCTAGGCTACTGTTCTATGAATAAATCCAAAGGCCAGGGCATCCCCCCTTTAGGCCTTTTTATTATACCACGACTTGTTGTTGAAATTCTTCCAATCTCGTAACTGTTGCTACCTTCTGTCATGTAGCCTGTATGACTTTCTCTTTGTATTTACGCCTATATGACTCTTATTTTCTTTTTTATTCCAGCTTTTAACCAATATCTACGCCTCATTTTGGGAACATATACAAAACTTGACAACCTGCCCCTTTGGGCATTTATAGGTGTACTGAAGTTGTTCGCTCAGTACTTTGTCAAACTTACGACTATTGAATATCTTGTTTCATAGACTCGGCTATCTCTATTTATGTCTTTACTATATCTAGGTAGGTCATACTATACAATAACTCTTACTTCGATTTATTAATACTGAGGTCTACTACCCAACTCGAGGTTAGTCTCTTACTGCTTATCCTATATGAATAAATCTAAGTCCTTTAATGCTTCTTTATTACTGTTCATTTAAAGAATGACATCCTTTTCTACTCGCATACGTCGGAACATTTATCATCTATTGTTGATTCACCTTAATGTTGATCTATAATTTACCACTGATAACTTGAAACCTCTTACGCAATACATTGTCACTAGGGCTCACGTCTCTTTAGGGAACACCTGAAGTGATTTGCCTGATCCGCCTAGGGATGATACTATACTTCATAGCATCCCCAATGTGATTCATCTTATGGGGGGTATTCTAATCTCGTGAAATTTATGAAATACCTTTTTAAATCATTACTCAATAAAAGGCCTAAACATTATCCTCTTATCTAGCATAATTACATCCTTATTCTACTACTAATGCAATATTTCATCTCTTTAAATGCTCCTAGTCTTAGACTCCTCCGAGTTAATTCAAGATATAATGAGTTTTCTATAACTTACAGAATCCATCAGCTCTCTTGTTTTGATGGACTTAATCCCCAGGCCTTACCTATTCCTGTCACCTTCTCACCCGCATTTTCTTATCCTTACTCCTATCTACCAAAAACCTTCTCGTTCTACCATAATTTAGCTAGCAACCTACACATATCTGTTTATACTAATCACAACCTTCCTTTAACTTGCTAGCACCATATATTTCCTTTCGTGCCTTTTCGGTTGTCCTTAAATGTAAGCAATTACTTTTCTTGGTCGTCTTATCACTTGCTGCATGGATACTTGGCTTACCTTAGTGCCCACGAATACTGGAATTCCCTGTAACTCATATGATCTCAAATATCACTTTTGGCTTCCCGTTCATTAGTCATGATAGGTGCCACTTTCTTATAAAATTCATACGATGTTGTAATAAGATTGTTGCTACAAGATCATTTCTTGTTTAGGTCACTATGCTTAGGTTGAGTACTTATTCCGTATTTTCTCAACTAGTCTTTCATTGTAGTACTTAGTGCAGACCCTGTGACTCTTGTAAAACTGTGATCTTATTACATTGCATACCAAATTTTTTTTTGATGTTCTTACTTGCCTATGTATATCCTTAGTTACATACCTCTGTGCCCTTGTACTCGTAGGATTACTTCTAAACTCAAATTTTGATTGTCTCCTTAGTGGCACTTTCTCTTATTTCCATAAAACGTAAACTGTAACTTTAACTACCCTAACCCCTATCTGAAATTTTTTCAACAATTGCGATCTCGTATCTACGAGACTGAATTCCCTATGTTAGGGTTCACTACGGTTATCTTGCATGATCTGTTGATTTATCTGTGACATATTGTCTAGCCTTAACTAGGATCTTTCTAGATCGACTATAGACTACTCGTTGGTCCATTCTCATATCTATATTACGCATAATCTCTCTTGGGTTATTTTCTTTGTTTTAACTTACCTCTCGCGCATGTCCGTTATGTATCAAGTGTTCATTCACACTTATTTATCAATAACATCTGGTGCGGAAACCCTTACCGCCTCTCCCAAATATCATTTTTGCATAATGTTCTGGAGTCATAACATATCTGTAGGATTTGAATAAATACAAACTTGTCCCTTTCGCCTTTTTATCACATTCTTCCTTTACCATTCCATAGTTACATGAACCACTTAACTATGACATAATACCACATCACACCATCTTCTCCCTTTAGGGGAGTATTAAGATTTAGTGCTACGGCGATCTACCTATAGATGTTTTACCTCTTCATCTTTCGCGTCATTTCAAATCATCAATGACCCTTACTTGTAACCCTTCTATACCATGGATAAATGATTTCTTTATGCACAAGGGTGATACCAAGTGTAACTAGCATAGTTAGTCCTTTAAGCTTAACTCTGCTCAGAGTACTTGCTTTAGGGAAGCGTCTTCCTGAATGAATTTTAAAGGTTATTCTTTTGTTGTCCATTCTATTATTTTTGGAATACCATCTTTGAATTCTTACGATGCCGACTATTATAAAATCATTTGATTCCTAATTCATGTTCGATTTTTTATCTTGTTCACTATCTCATACTGATTTCTATTACTCCGGAGGTCTACCTTAGCCTTCTGGTAATCACGTTCGGGTCACCAACTCATTTCTCGAAATGAGGGTATGAATTTATGGCTTATACAACTTTATTGTCTCAAGGCCTGTCACCTTTTGTGTTTTCCCTCACTTGACTAGAGACTCTGTCATTCTGACATATTTTGATTTACTGTTATCACCCATTTATCACATCTTACTCAAAATGCTTCATTAACTCTCTTCTTATTCTTCGACTAATATTTCTATCTATCACTTTATTCTGAAAATGTCAACAAAATATTCTTTCACTTTAAGCTCCCCTTGATTCATCTAGCTCTTCGGGACGCATAACATTCTCTATATTTTTACTAGGGGTGGGAGTCATACTAAGGTAAATATTTATCCCTTCTAGGATTCTCCTGAAACTTCTGGATATTCTAGTATTCATATATGACAGTACTATTTAAGAGTGCACCATCTGGGTATCTCACAAGGAGATCTATTACCAAATTTGCACTATTCTTCGAAAATATTAGCTAATGATCGCAATCCATCCACCATTTTGGGTTACTCTAACCCCAGATGGATCCTAATATCTCATTCTTCTCTTAAGATATATCTGTTAGCCCCCATAGGGCATAACTGAGATGGATGGGGCCAATTGTATATATCTCTATTATTGTTGAAAGTAACTTAGAATGCTGATATTTCTCCGTCTGGATTATAAATACTGATAATCTTCACTAGCTGGGTACCTCGTACCCTTCTTCACCTTGCTTTTTTTGTTTGTTGAAACTTGTATCTACCTTTTGATTCTCTTATTTCTTTTTTACCATATGGGTGGATAAGTATCCTTGCCTTAGGTCTCTTTATCAAGAAGCTTACATATCTTAATACACACATGATCTGCTGAAGACCTCAGATTTGCTCATCATAAGCATGATACAAAATTGAGTTCCTCTGACTCAACTCTTCCACAGCCACATTTACTCGTCATTTTGACCTGATGTTGACCATGGTCAATCTTCAAATCCTTAATTAGTTTCTCAACCAATAATCCAAAACACACACGAACCCTCGGGACCGCATTCAATCATACCAACAAGTACAAATACACTATTCAAATTTATCCAAAGTCTCAAAATACCCATGGAAATGTCACAACAAAGAATCAAGGCTCAAACCGAATAGAATTTCTCTTAAGTTAATAAATCTTCAATCTTTCAAAAGAGTGTCCGAATCACACTTAAACATTACAGATTACTTCCAGACATTGCACACAAGTTCAATTCAACTATATAGACTTATCCAAAGTCTCGGAACACCAATTGAAGTCCAATAACAACAAAGTCAACTCGTGGTTAAACTTATGAACTCTTAAGTTCTTCAAATTGCCAACTTCTGGCAAATAGTGTCGAATTCTTCTAGGATTCCGAATCTGAATCCGAACATACGTACAAGTTCAAAATTATCATACGAACCTATTGGAACAATCAAAACTCGATTCCGAGTCTGTTACCCAAAAGTCATACTTGGTCAACTCTTCCAATTTAATGTTTCTTAAACGAAAATCATTCTTCCAAGTCAATCCCAAACCACTCGAAAATCTAGACCAACTATACACACAAGTCATAATACATAATATAAAACTACTCAAAGTCTCAAACTACAGAATGAAACGCTAAAGCTAAAGACGATCGGCCGGGGTCGTTATGCACACACATCTTTTTATAATTTTTTTAATTTTTAATTTTTTTTTTTATTTCTCAGTCCCAAATCAAATTAAAAACCCGAAAAATCAATCCAAATTAGAATTTCGATTTGGTTGGATTTCATTTTTTGGTTTCATCCGAATAATGGACACCCTTACTTGCTTTGGAAAATGACTTACTTTTGAAATCTAATTTGCATAGAACCTTCATAAGACTGGGAATACCGTTATTTATTCCCCCAAATCAGTCTGTTTTTCCAAGAATAATGACTAGTAGTTGTTGGATCTAGCCATTTACCAATCAAAGGCAAAAGAATCTTGTTCTAGGCCAACATATATTGACTGAGAAAGATCGATTAAGATATAATATATAGGATAACAGATGGAAAATTAGATTAAACTACTCATATTTTAATAATACAAGAACGGTTCTTTTCACATACTTTTTTTCTCTTTTCACTTAATATATAAATAAAAAATGCAGTATACAGCTAGGCGGAGAAAACTGGTTGGACTGCTGACTCCATGAGGATATTACTTTCGTATTTTATGTATTTTAGTACTGGTGATGATCTTTTCGTTGATTACGTGTTGATCGTATTTTATTCTTACAAGGAACCCCTGATACAACTAATCAAGCAATACTTCTATTTGGCATTTTTTAAAATTGTTTTTTTTTTTTGTAAATTTAGAATTAATCAATATACTATTTTGGACATGTGAAAAATGCGAAGTTACTTAAATGACTATACAGAATCACCGACTCAATCGATCAAAGGGGTCGCGGTATTCCCTCAATTTTAGTAAAAAAGTGCCAATGAGCACATTTTTCTGTTAAAATTACTATAGTATTCTTAAATATGTTAACATTGAAGATGTCGTTTTTGGGGACTTCTCTAAAAAAATTAAAAATTATTTGTATTTAAATTCACTAAATTTAAAAATAAAGGTACTAAAATCTGTACCAAGCTATCTTGATTCTAAATCCGTACTGCATTGGAAATCTCCAATTAAATTATCCTCCTGTCAAACTTCAGGACTAAGTATTTAAACTTCTAAATATAACAAAAGTAAATTCCACACCTCCCCACATTAAGAGAAAGGACAGAAACAATGTTATGTAAGAATTGAGAAAATAGTGGGAAATAACAGAAACATTATGCTCCACTAGTAAATCCAACTCTCAATAAATAATATTCCTTTTATTTGAAGTCATGATGACACTTTTTTTTATTAGTGTTTTAAAAAAAAAAAACACATTTCTACTATTGAAAATAATTCAACTTAAAACTCTTTATTTTATTCATTTTACCCTTGATGATAAGCTTTTATAACCATACAAATGTCATGATCCTACAAAGCTGAGCACGCCCAACTATGCCTTATAAAAAGACAATGCGGTCACTACAAATATAACCCAAGTATTACGCTCGGGGTCGAATCCTCAGAGAGTTAACCTATCAACTACTATCTTAGCCCCATTAATTCTCCGGAATCAGCTTCCCAAATATTCAAATCTCTGTTGAGTGTTCTTTAATAACTACTTTTGCATAAAACTAAATAACTG
>MU738606.1:4236-20967 GCA_026770625.1 Nicotiana glauca | reverse complement strand
TTTGTGGTTCCGGCTATGCCAGATGACGAGCAGCGTCGACTGGAGAGGTTCGGCAGGCTCCAGCCTCCGACGTTCGGTGGTACAGAGGGCGAGGATGCTCAGGGATTTCTGGACAAGTGTCAGCGTATGCTTCGCACTACAGGTATATTGGAGTCAAGTGGAGTAGCTTTTACTGCTTTCCAGTTCTCAGGGTCTGCATTTACTTGGTGGGAGGAGTTTGAGAGGCGTAGGCCTGTTGGAGCAGCGCCCCTTACTTGGCAGCAGTTCTCCGCTCTCTTTCTGGAGAAGTATGTACCGCAGTCTTGTAGGGAGGAGTTGCGTTATCAGTTTGAGTGGTTGGTTCAGTGGGACATGACTGTGACCCAGTATGAGTTGAGGTTTATGCAGCTAGCTCGGCAAGCTACTTGGATGATCCTGACTGATCGGGAGAGGATTAGGAGGTTCGTGAATGGCCTCAACTATCCCATTCGTATTTTGATGACTAGAGAGAGGGTTGTGGCTGCCTCGTTTGAGGAGTTAGTTGATATGGCTCATCAGATTAAGACAGACCATCATCGGGAGCGTGAAGAGAGGGAGGCCAAAAGGCCTCGAGGTTCAGGTAGCTTCAGTGGAGCTCCATCTAGGGGCCAGTTCCAGCGCAGCAGAGGTCGTTCCTTCAGACCTCCTCAGTCAGGTCGCACAGAGTCCAGTGGGGCTTCTTCAGGCCGTGGTCACCAGGGTTATCAACAGGGCCAGTCTTCACTTAGCGCCCTTCTAGCTCAGAGTACTACTCCTGCTTCTTCAGCCCAGGGTTCATCTGTAGTGAAGGGTTCCCTTCAGTCCCCTTCTCTAGCTTCAGGTCGTTGCTACGAGTGTGGTGAGTTGGGTCATATGAGGAGACAGTGTCCTCGGCTCCGTGGTAGGCAGTCCCAGTAGAGGGATCAGCCCTCATCTTCTGCTCCTGTTTCTTCAGCACCCACCCAGTCAGCTAGGAGTGGGGGCCATGTAGCTAGAGGTCGCCCCAGGGGTGAAGACCGAACTGGCGGTAGTCAGGCTCGATTCTATGCTCTTCCAGATAGGAAGGACGCCATTGCAACAGATGCCGTCATCACAAGTATTATCTCAGTTTGACACAGGGATGCTTCTGTCTTATTTGATCCTGGATCTACCTATTCCTATGTATCTTCATACTTTTCTCATCATTTGGGTACGACCCGTGGTTGTCTAGCCTTGCCTGTGCATGTATCTACCCTGGTGGGCGATACTATTATTGTGGATCACGTCTATCGATCTTGTCTTGTTACTGTTGGGGGTCTGGAAACCCGAGTTGATTTATTGTTGTTGGGTATGGTAGACTTTGATGTGATTCTGGGTATGGATTGGCTATCTCCGTACCATGCTATGCTGGACTATCATGCCAAGACAGTTACGTTGGCCATTCCGGGTATTCCGAGGATTGAGTGGCGAGGTTCGAATGATTATGCTCCCAATAGGGTGATTTCCTTCTTAAAGGCACATCGGATGGTTGGGAAAGGATGTCTATCATATTTAGCATTTGTGAGAGATGTTGAAGCTGAGACTCCTAGTATTGATTCTTTGCCCGTTGTGAGAGAGTTTTCGGATGTGTTTCCAGCAGACCTGCTGTGAGCACGTGATTTTTGCCCTAAGCAATTTTATTCCAAAAGATCCAAATAAATAATCTCTTTTACCATTTTTTGGATTTTTGTTGAAATTGGTGTTAATTGTTGCATTTTAATTCATACTAAAGAATAAATATAAAAATACAAAAATATACACATACATTAGGGGTTTAACTTTACAAATTTAGTATTAGTTCATTTTAAAGAAAAATAACATTTTTGCATTTTAATTGAAATTACCATAAAATAGAAATACAATCAAAAATAAATAAATACAAAATACAAAATAGAAAAATACCGAAAATACAAAAGAAAATAAAAATACTGTAAATAATAATACAAAAGTAAAATAAAAAATACAAGTGAAAATATTAGTAAAAATACAAAATGAGAAAATAAAAAAGAAAAGGGAAAGAAAACAATTGGGCTAAAATCAATAGCCCAAATCAATAATACTAGTCCAGGCCCAAGGGCATGTTACCCGGTCTGCCCAACCCCAAGCCAAAACGACTTCGTTTAGTATAGATAAATCTGGACCTTTGAAATGCTTGATCCAACGGCCATGATACACGGACTCTGGATAAATGAAACGACGGCGTATGGGAACGTCAATCTGAGTCGTTCATTTAATAGATCTAACGGGCAATGTCACACTTTCATTAAAACCCCAAACGGTGTCGTTTAAAGGACCATGAATCTGAGTCGTTGGTATAAGTGATCCAACGGTCTTAATTCACTAATAGCTGTTAAATATACAAAACAATACATACACTACCATATACATTTCTTCTTCCTTCTCTGTGAAAAAACCCTAGCCGCCTCACCCTTCCCCTAACCCCGCCAGAACCCTACCGGCGGGAGACGCTAGTTAGGCCAAAACCTCCGCCATTAACACCGTCTGACCGTCTCAACCTCCCCTTCCACCCTCTCCACTTCTTTTTCCTCGAATAAGTCCCTTGCTTCTCAAATCTTTGAATAACCCTCGTCGGAACCCTAGTTCCGGCTAACGGCCTTTAACCCAAAAACAACCAAAATCATACCAATAGTGCTCCTCGACCTCCTTAACCCTATTCTGAAAGCCTTAAATCCCAAAGATCACTGAAAAGCTCTAAAAATGTCAAAAGAAATCCACTGGTGACCAAGAACTCAAGAAAAAGCCTGGAAAAAGCCTCTTGAACTTTAGAGTCAAATTTTAAAAGAAAAAGAAGAAAATAAAAGCCAAGATTATATGAAAATAAGAAAAAGAAAGCTAAGTATTCTCTTTCTTTCTTTCTTTTTGATTCTTTTTGCATGTGTTGTTTTTCTCTGATTCTTGATAAATGATTGTATTTTTCTGATTGTTAATTCTTGGTTCGTTGAAACTGATCTGTTTTGAAACTAAAAATAATAAAATCTTAATAAACAAATTATGATATCAGTCTTAGGAATTAAATAGATTTTAATAGCCTTAATAGATTTTTGTGTTAATTTTTTATATTAATTAGGGTTAAAAACTTGTTTGATTAGTTTATAGAAGTTTTAGGGCCTGACTATTATGATTTCGATTTCTATTTTGTTTTGTTAAATTGAGATTGATAATTAGAAGTTTTGATTTTCAGTAAATTTGTTTGTGATTAGTTTAGTTTCTGAAATAAATGAGTGTTAATTGATAAAAAGTTAGGGTTGTTGGTTATAGCTGGTTATATCCTGAGTTTGGATTCTGAAATGGAGCAGTAGGATAATTTTGTTATATTGTTTAAACCTAAGGGATAAAGGGGTAAAAACAGTAAGGTTAATTGGTAAATAAGAGTGGGGTTTAGGGGTGTTTTAGGAATGCAAAAATGGTTAAATTGTAATAAGACTTAGGAAGTGGGGGTAATGTGGACAATATGAGGGGTAATGCAGTGAATATCACTTAGAAGTAGGGGTAAAAAAAGTAAGAGCAATGGCATAGAACATTCTAGGAGGGGAGGAAAGGGAAGATTCTGTATTAACAAGGGCTTAGAGTCGATTAATTAGAAAGTATTAAGGGTACATCTGAAATAAAAAGAGGGACCGTTTGATAAATTAAAAAATCAAATTTTCCTCCCTTTTTGTTCTATAAATAGGCCTCACTTGGACTCCTTGAACAAGTTTTTGGAAGTCTTAGAAAATCTGAAATCCATAGAAATACTCTTCTGCTATTTGCAATCTGAATTCTCATACTTCATCATTTCAAAATCCAAAAATCGTAAAAAAAAATCTCATTGTTCCATTGAATATATTTCAATTTCAAGTCTGTTTTCTTTCTGTTTGGTTATTGGAGATCAAAGCTCTGCTGAATTGGAGTTACGTTGATTTGAATATCAAGTTTGTTGTGTGATTCGTTACTTTGCTGGGCTTTCTGATTGAATTGTGATTGATGTTTGTTTGAGGCTGTTTATTGTTGTGGTTGATTCCTATTTCTGATATCTCGATTAGAATCTCATCGGTTTCTCTTCGTTTTCCAGGTACATTCTAATTATTGTGATGTAATTTCGAAATTGAAGAAAAATGAAATGAAAAAGTTTACATGTTTTCATATCTTACTGTGTTTTTGTGTTTATTGAGCATAATTGATGTAAAAATTAACTAGGATCACTTGTATTCATTAGGAGTAGTCTAAATATGTAATTGAACTATAAACTCGGACTGGACTGTTGATTTTTGAGTTGATATTAGCATTAGCTTTAGAATAGTTTCATATGTTGTAGCTGAAGTTATTTGATAGTATTAGAGGTTTAAATGTTAAAAATAGAACAGATTTAAAATTTTGCAATAAGTTCTGTTTAGGATAAATAATATTGTGACCTTTTTAAAAGGTGTTATTACCAGTATACTAAAATCAGTAGAGTAACCAGAGCTATTCATGTAAGTAAGTGTTCAATATCTGATAATGCTTGTGGATTTAAATCATAATTGTTCATTTAGATAAATAGGACGGCTTACACAGTTTAAAATGCTTCTTTGATATGTCATTCGTTGTAAGGTTTGTCCATTTAAACGTTATTTACATTCTCATTTTCTCGAAAAATTAGCTTTTAATTAATTGATAACCATAAGGCATTGAGCTGGCAGTTAACACATCCAATCTAGGATCATAAGTGAATTACACGGATCTAGGCTACTTAAAAGTAGTGTACAAGACCAGTAGTTGAGTATTAGTTTAATCAGAATTAGTGTCATATTTTTAAAGTGTTGTTGCAATTGTGCGTAATTGTATGCTATTTCAGTAATATTTAAAAACTCGACAGCTAAAAAATAGGATAAGTTGTCATTTGAGTTTGAATGCTTAAAAATGAAGATTCAGGTGGTAGTTGTTTTTCGTCCAGGCCTCAATTTGGGGCCAGTTGATTTGTGGACGTGAGGTGTAAACAAGGCCATTTTTACTGGGCCTAGCAGGAACAATATTGTTCACACGAGCCTGCCCAGTCTATGGTTGCATTGATATATGAGGGGTCTTGACCTTTATTTGGGCCCTTTTTAAGGCCCAAAGGGAATGTGATAATTCATAAACAAATTAAAATAGCTATTAAACAACAATTACTTAGATTTTTACTTTATTTTTTTTAGAGATAAAACTAATAGAAAATCATAGTCACTCTTAAGTGGGCCTTTAAATAAAAGTGAGATGAGCCTCGCCGCATCAAATATACAATTGCGGGGCCCTCAAATAAAATTGCTATATAAAATTATTAGACTTGGAAGGACCGTTTAGCGAATTCCGCGGTCTTTCCCAAAGTTAACATAGACGTAGATGCTTTAGGCACAATTTATAATAATATACTTTCTTAAGTATGAGTGTACATTTATGTGAACCAAATCTAAATCTCAACGAAGTCGAAATGTGTTAAAGGCCACAGGCTTACTGGTACAGTGTGGTCCGGAATACATTTTCACGACGTTGCAATTCTTGTAAAAATTTAATAATAAAGCGGAATATTAATAAATTCACATAAAAATGGAATATATATAGAAACCAGATAAAAACAAATACAACAGTTGAGCGACCATGCTAGAACCACGGAATTCGGGAGTGCCTAACACCTTCTCTCGAATTAACAGAATTCCTTATCCGGATTTCTGGTTCGCGGACTGTTAACAGAGTCATATTTCCTCGGTACGGGATTCAACTGGTGACTTGGGACACCATTAATCTCCTAAGTGGCGATTCTGAATCTAAATAAATAAATCCCGTTTCGACTGTCCTTTAAGTGGAAAAACTCCTTCCTTTATTATATCCCTTCCTGGGGTGTATTAATTCGGTAAAAAGGAGGTGTGACACCTGCCGGGCATGCCGCCGTACAAGGACATTAATTTCGGTATTGATCTGGTGCCGGGCACTCAACCCATCACTATTCCTCCCTATCGTATGACACCAGCAGAGTTAAAGGAATTAAAAGAGCAGCTTCAGGAAATCCTAGAAAAGGGGTTCATTCGCCCGAGTGTGTCACCGTGGGGTGCACCGGTCTTATTTGTAAAGAAGAAGGATGGCACAATGAGAATGTGCATTGATTACAGACAGTTGAACAAGGTGACAGTGAAGAAGAAGTATCCACTACCCCGTATTGAGGATTTGTTTGATCAGCTTCAGGGAGCAAAGGTATTCTCTAAGATTGATCTCCGATCAGGCTATCACCAGCTGAAGATTAGGGATTCAGACATTATGAAGACGGCTTTCAGGACGAGATATGGGCACTATGAGTTTCTGATTATGTCATTTGGGCTGACTAATGCCCCAGCCGCATTCATGCACGTGATGAACAATGTATTTCAGCCGTATCTGGATTCATTTGTGATCGTGTTTATTGACGATATTCTGGTGTACTCGCGTAGCCAGAAGGAGCACGCGCAGCACTTGAGGGTGGCATTGCAGAGATTGAGAGAGGAGAAGCTTTATGCAAAGTTCTCCAAATGCGAGTTCTGGCTTAGCTCCGTAACTTTTCTGGGACACGTGGTGTCCAGTGATTGTATTCAGGTTGACCCAAAGAAGATTGAGGCGGTGCAGAGTTGTCCCAGGTCGTCCTCTGCTACTGAGATTCGGAGTTTCCTCGATTTGGTGGGTTATTACTGCAGGTTTGTTAAGGGTTTTTCATCTATTGCTTCGCCTTTGATGAAGTTGACGCAGAAGAATGCGCCATTTGTTTGGTCGGATGAGTGCGAGGAGAGCTTCCAGAAGCTCAAGTCAGCTTTGACCACAGCTCCGGTACTAGTATTGCCATCAGCTTCAGGTCTTTATACAGTGTATTGTGATGCTTCGGGAGTTGGGATCGGTTATGTATTGATGCAGGAGGGTAGATTTATTGCTTATGCTTCCCATCAGTTAAAGCAGCATGAGAAGAACTACCATGTCCATGACTTAGAGTTGGCTGTTATAGTTCATGCCTTGAAGATTTGGAGGCACTATCTATATGGCGTATCTTGCAAGGTGTTCACTGACCATCGCAGTCTTCAACACTTGTTGAAGCAAAAAGATCTTAATTTGAGGCAACGTAGATGGCTTGAGTTACTCAAGGACTATGATATCACCATTTTGTATCATCCGGGGAAGGCCAATGTAGTGGCCGATGCTTTGAGCCAAAAGGTGATCGGTATGGGTAGTTTGGCATACATTCCAGTTGGGGAGAGGCCCTTTAAAGTGGACGTACAGTCCTTGGCCAATCGGATGGTGAGGTTAGATATTTCTGAGCCCAGTCGGGTGTTGGCTTGTGTGGTTTCCCGATCTTCTTTGTATGACCGCATTAGGGAGCACCAGTATGATGATCCGCATTTGCTTGTCCTGAAGGATAGGGTTCAGCATGATGATGCTAGAGATGTGACTATTGGGGATGATGGTGTGTTACGGATGCAGGGCCGGATTTGCGTGCTCAATGTGGATGGGCTCCGAGAGTTGATATTAGAGGAGGCCCATAGCTCGCGGTATTCCATTCATCCGGGTGCCGCAAAGATGTACCAGGATTTGGGACAGCATTACTGGTGGAGGAGGATGAAGAAGGATATTGTGAGTCATGTGCCTCGGTGTCTCAACTGTCAGCAGGTCAAGTATGAACATCAGAGACACAATGGTGTACTGCAGCGGATGGATATTCCAGAGTGGATATGGGAGAAGATTACTATGGACTTTATGAGTGGTCTCCCTCAGACAGTGAGGAAGTTTGATTCAGTTTGGGTGATTGTGGATAGGTTGACCAAGTCTGCGCACTTCATTCCGGTGTGTACCACCTATTCTTCTAAGCGGTTAGTGGAGATTTTTATCCGGGAGATTGTACGGTTGCATGGGGTCCCAGTTTCTATTATAACAGATAGGGGTACTCAGTTTACCACTCAGTTCTGGAGGACTTTTCAGCGAGAGTTGGTGTAACGACCCGACTCGTCGTTACGGGAGTTACCGCCCCGTTTTCCCCGTTTTATGCTTCTATATATTTCATTATATGTATTTGGATAATCTAAAGTAATTCGGATAGAGTTTGGTTAGAAATGAGGCAATTGGTCTCTTATTGAGAAGGTCAGTTTGGAAAAGTCAACTGAATTTTGACTTATGAGTTAGAAGGCTCGTAATGAATTTATGATGATTCGACTAGTTTCGGGGGATGATTTATGAATTAGGAAAATAATCGGAATTGAATTTGGAGGTCCGGTGTAGAATTAGGCTTGAATTGGCTAAGGTTGGATTTTGGCGAATTCCGAATGGTAGGTGAGATTTTGATCCGAGGGTCATAATGGAATTCCGAGAGTTGCAGTAGCTCTGTTAGGTGATTTTGGATATGCGTGCAAAGTTTCAGATCATTCGGAGGTGATTAGGTCGAGTTTTAGATCAAATGCAAGTTTCGGAAGTTTTAGTTTAACTTAGGCTTGAATCCGTGGTAATTCGATGCTTTTGATGTTTATGATGGTATTTTTATGTTACGAGCAAGTTTGAATGAAGTAATAGAACATATTTGTGCATTTGGTTGAGGTCCTGAGGGCCTCGGGGTGAATTCGGATGGCCAACGGGGAATTTTAGCATGTTTAATGCAGCAGAAATATTGCAGAGAATTTTACTCTTTGCGATCGCATATAAGGTTCTGAGGGGGTGGTATTTTTTCTCTATGCGATTGCGTGAAGGAGTGTGCGATCGCATAATTAGAGAAACTTGTTCAATGCGATCGCAAGGGTGACTGATGCGATCACGTAGTTGGAAGAGGCAGAGGTATGCGATCGCAATGGTCTGTTATGCGATTGCATAAGAGGATTTCAGGTCCCGGAATTTTTAGTCTATGCAATCGCAATTGGACTGATGCGATCGCATAGAAGGAGACGTCTGGGCAGAAGAGTTTAAGGGTTAAAATTTCAGTCGTGACTCTCATAATATTTCCACCATTTTTACTCCGCCAAGAGAGGTTTTTAAGCGATTTGAAGAGGGTTTTCAATGGGTATTGCTTGGAGGTAAGTCTCTTGAATAGAAAACATCATTTTTGCAAGAATAAACACTCAAATTCATGAAATTTGGGTAGAAATTATTAAGAACTAGGGCTTTGTTCTTGAAAACGAAATTTTAGGATTTGAAAGGCCATTTGAGCTCCGTTTTCGATAAACTTTAAAAGCTCCGTTTTCGATAAACTTTATATGTACGGACTCGTGGCGAGATGAGGAATTTGTTGGTATGATTTTAGGAATTTTTTTAGAAGTGGTCCCGGGGCTCGGGTTTTATCAACTTCGTCAATTTTAGTACTTTTCGAGTTATTTTGATTGGGTTATGTTTCTTTGACCCATATTTATGTATTCGTTGTGGTTTTGACTAGATTCGACGCGCGAGGAGGTCAATACGAAAGAAAAAGTCATTTCGGACGAGTCTATGGCCGGTTAGAGGTGAGTAGTTGGTATATATGATGGCCTGAGGGTTTGAAACCCCGGCTTATCACATTGTGACGCTATTTAGGGCGTGACTCGCATCCCATGGCGGGTGGGGGATTGGTTATGAATGGGGATTGTGACTTGGTCCGTCCCCAACAAGAATAATTCTATATTGGCGATTGATACGCACCCTGTGTTGAATATATCTGGGCTTAATGCCTTGTTTGGGGCCTTGTGCCGACCTGTAGTATCCTTAGCGGATGAATATCATTATGATAGCATGAATTGTAAAATCATTGATCTCAGTCCAGTGTTTATTCCCTGTTATGAACTGCTAAGTCACTTTTCCTGGAAGTAAATAACTAAAGTATATGCTTTTTAATGAATTGGAAAATGGGAAAAATAAATTGAAACGGTTAAGTGACTCATATGCATATTGTGGACTGAGTATGGATCGGGTTGCACGCCGCAGTGAATGTTATGATTATATTGCGCTTGGGCTGAAGGAGCCCCTTCGGAGTTTGTACACACCCCCAGTGAGTGTCGTGGACGTTAAATGGATCGGGTTATATGCCACAGCGTGTTCGTCTGCATTGCATTGCATCCTTGCATTATACTTGACTGATATACTTGATGTTGTTTTGCTGTTGGTTTGTAGTAAGGTGTCGGACTGTTAGTTTTTGCTTTACTTTATGGCATTTCATAGATTTCTTATCTTCAGACATTTTATATGCTTATTACTCACTGAGTACTTAGTACTCACCCCTACTCCATGCACCCTATGTGCAGATTCAGGTACACCGGAGGCTTAGCTGAGCAGTCGTTGTCTTCAGAGTTCATTAGAGTTGTTGAGGTAGCTGCTTGACGTTCGCAGGACCAGACTACTCTTCCTATTTCAATTTTATCTATATATATATACATTTCCAAACTTGAGTATTGTTCGTTCAGATATTGTTATTCAGTTGTTTTAGAGGCTCTAGACTCGTCATCCTAGATCTTTTGGGAGTATTTTTATCAGACTTCGTATTTCTCAGTATTATTCTTCTACAAATATTGGAGTATTATTCTAAAATTAATATATTCTCCTTAAATTGTTGGTTTTGAGATTTATTGTTGAACTGGAAGCGATTGTTGGTCAGGCTTGCCTAGCTTTAGGGTTGGGCGCCATCACGACCGGGTTTGGGTCCTGACAAGTTGGTATTAGAGCCTAGGTTACTAGGCCTCGCGAGTCATGAGCCGGTTTAGTATAGTCTTGCGGATTGGTACGTAGACGTCCGTATCTATCCTCGGGAGGCTACATAACTTTTAGGAAACACTTCACTTTCTTGAAATTCATATCGTGCGGTTGTTGCTGTGAAAACTAAATTTATGTATTCTATTCTCTCGCAGATGGCGAGAACCCGTGCTAACAGACGTGGCGGACGACCATCAGTGCCACCTGGAGGCCGTGGTCGCGGTAGAGGCAGGGCAGCAGGGACAGCACCTGCTGACCCACCAGTTGACCAGGCTCAGGGTCAGATTCCAGCACCAGTTGACCAGGCTCAGGGTCAAATTCTAGTTGTAGATGCTCCAGCAGACCTGTTCAGGCACCGGCAGTGCCCATCGTGATTCCTGGTCTCTCGGAGGCTTTGGCTCAGATTTTGTTCGTCTGCACTAGCCTGGCTCAGGCGGTTTTAGCCACTACAGTGGCGTCTACTTCTCAGATCGGGGGTGGTCATCAGACCCCCGATGCTCATGCACCCGAGCAGGTTGTTCAGGGCTTACAAACACCATAGGTAGCTCCAGTTCAGCCAGTTTCACCAGTTGTTCCAGTTGCGCCTGTCGCACCAGCTCCAGCTCATATGGTTCCAGCTATGCCGGATGACGAGCAGCGTCGGTTGGAGAGGTTTGGTAGGCTTCAGCCTCCGACATTCAGAGGTGTTGAGGGCGAGGATGCCTAGGGTTTTCTGGATAAGTGACAGCGTATGCTTCGTACTGCGGGTATTCTGGAGTCTAGTGGAGTGGATTTTACTACTTTCCAGTTCACAGGGCCTGCATTTACTTGGTGGGAGGAGTTCGAGAGACATAGGCCTATTGGAGCAGCGTCCCTCACACGGCAGCAGTTCTCCACAGTATTCTTGGAGAAGTATATACCCCAGTCTCACAGGGAGGAGTTGCGTTGTCAGTTAGAGTGGTTGATTCCGGGAGATATGACAGTGACTCAGTATGAGTTGAGGTTTACATAGTTAGCTCGGCATGCTACTTGGATGATCCCGACAAATCGCGAGAGGATCAGGAGGTTTGTGGATGGTCTCAACTATCCGATCCGCATATTGATGAATAGAGAGAGGGATACAACAGTTACATTTGAGGAGGTAATTGATGCGGCTCGTCAGATTGAGACAGACCGTCGTTGGGAGCGTGAGGAGAGGGAGGCTAAGAGGACTCGAGGTTCAGGTAGTTTCAGTGGTGCTCCGTCTAGGGGCCAGTTCCAGCATAGCAGAGGTCATTCCTTCAGACCTCTTCAGTCAGGTCGTTCAGAGTCCAGTGGGGCTTCGTCAAGCCGTGGTCATCAGGGTCATCAGCAGAGCCAGCCTACACTGAGTGCCCTTCCAGCTCAGAGCTTTGTTCCTGCTTCTTCAGCCCAGGGTTCATCTACAGCGAGGGGTTCCCATCAGTCCCCTTCTCCAGCTCCAGGTCGTTGCTACGAGTGCGGAGAGTTGGATCATATGAGGAGACAGTGTCCCCGGTTCCATAGTCGACAGTCTCAGCAGAGGGATCAACCCTCATCTTCTGCTCCTATTTCTTCAGCACCTACTCAGTCAGCTAGGAGTAGAGGTCAGGTAGCCAGAGGTCGCCCCAAGGGTGAGGACCGTACCAGCGGTGGTAAGGCTCGATTCTATGCTCTTCCAGATAGGAAGGACGCCAGTGCATCAGATACAGTCATCACATGTATTATCTTACTCTGCCATAGGGATGCCTCTGTCTTATTTGATCCCGGATCTACCTATTCCTATGTATCTTCATATTTTGCTCATCATTTGGGTACCACCCGTGCTTGTCTTGCCTTTCCTGTGCATGTATCTACCCCGGTGGGTGATACTGTTATTGTGGATCACGTATATCGATCTTGTCTTGTTACTATTGGGGGTCTAGAGACCCGAGTTGACTTGTTATTATTGGGCATGGTGGATATCGATGTGATTCTAGGTATGGATTGGTTATCTCCGTACCACGCTATTCTGGACTGTCATGCCAATATAGTTACATTGGCTATTCCGGGTATTCCGAGGATCGAGTGGCGAGGCGTGACTAATTATGTACCCAGCAGGGTGATTTCCTTCCTAAAAGCCCAATGGATGGTTGGGAAGGGTTGTTTGTCGTACTTGGCTTTCGTTAGACATGTGGGAGCCGAGACTCCTAGTCTTGATTCGGTTCCCGTTGTGAGGGATTTCCTAGATGTGTTTCCAGTGGACCTGTCGGGCATGCCGCCGGGTCGGGATATTGATTTTGGTATTGATTTGGCGTCGGGCACTCAGCCCATCTCTATTCCTCCTTATCGTATGGCACCGGCTGAGTTAAAGGAATTGAAGGAGCAACTTCAGGAACTCCTAGATAAGGGGTTCATTCTCCCGAGGGTGTCAACGTGGGGTGTACCGGTGTTGTTTGTCAAGAAGAAAGATAGCTCAATGAGGATGTGTATTGATTACAGGAAGTTGAACAAGGTAACGGTGAAGAACAAGTATCCCCTATCGCGCATTGATGATTTGTTTGATCAGCTCCAAGGAGCGAGGGTGTTCTCGAAGATTGATCTTCGTTCAGGCTATCACCAGCTGAAGATTAGAGATTCTGATATTATGAAAATAGCTTTCAGGACGAGATATGGGCACAATGAGTTTCTGGTTATGTCATTTGGGCTGACTAATGCCCCAGCCGCATTCATGCACTTGATGAACAGTGTATTTCGGCCGTATCTGGATTCTTTTGTGATCGTGTTCATTGATGATATTCTGGTGTATTCGCGTAGCCAGGAGGAGCACGCGCAACATCTAAGGGTGGTATTGCAAAGATTGAGGGAGGAAAAGCTTTATGTGAAGTTCTATAAGTGTGAGTTCTGGCTTAGTACTGTGACTTTTCTGGGACATGTGGTGTCTAGTGATGGTATTCAGGTTGACCCAAAGAAGATAGAGGCGGTGCAGAGTTGGCCTAGACCGTCTTCAGCTACGGAGATCCGGAGTTTTCTTGGTTTGGCGGGGTATTATCGCCGGTTTGTCCAGGGATTTTCATCTATTGCTTCGTCCTTGACCAGGTTGACGCAGAAGGGTGCACCGTTCGTATGGTCGGATGAGTGCGAGGAGAGCTTTCAGAAGCTCAAGACAGCTTTGACCACAGCTCCAGTGTTAGTCTTGCCATCAGCTTCAGGTTCTTATACCGTGTATTGTGATGCATCGAGAGTTGGGATAGGTTGTGTGTTGATGCAGGAGGGTAGAGTCATTGCTTATGCTTCTCGTCAGTTGAAGCCTCATGAGAAGAACTACCCTGTTCATGATTTAGAGTTGGCTGCCATAGTTCATGCCTTGAAGATTTGGAGGCACTATTTGTATGGCATGTCCTGTGAGGTGTATACTGATCATCGCAGTCTCCAGCACTTGTTTAAACAGAAGGATCTAAATTTGAGGCAGCGGAGGTGGCTTGAGTTACTCAAGGATTATGACATTACCATTTTATATCATCCGGGGAAGGCCAATGTAGTGGCCGATGCTTTGAGCCGAAAGGCGGTTAGTATGGGCAGCCTGGCGTATATTTCAGTTGGGGAGAGACCCTTCGCAGTTGACGTTCATGCTTTGGCCAATCGGTTAGTGAGGTTAGATATTTCAGAGCCTAGCCGGGTGTTGGCTTGTGTTGTTTCTCGGTCTTCCTTATATGATCACATTCGTGAGCGCCAGTATGATGATCCACATTTGCTTGTCCTTAAGGACAGAGTTCAGCATGATGATGCCAGGGATGTTACTATTGATAGTGATGGTGTGTTGAGGATGCAGGGCCGGATTTGCATGCCCAATGTGGATGGTCTTCGGGAGTTGATATTGGAGGAGACCCACAGCTCGCGGTTTTCTATTCATCCAGGTGCCGCGAAGATGTATCAGGATCTGAGACAGCATTACTGGTGGAGGAGAATGAAGAAGGATATTGTGAGTCATGTAGCTCGGTGTCTTAACTGTCAGCAGGTCAAGTATGAGCATCAGAGGCCCGGTGGTGTGCTTCAGCGTATAGATATTCCCGAGTGGAAATGGGAGCGGATTACTATGGACTTTGTGAGTGGTCTCCCTCGGACAGCGAGGAAGTTTGATTCAGTTTGGGTGATTGTGGATAGGCTGACCAAGTCCGCACACTTCATTCCGGTGTGTACCACCTATTCTTCGGAGCGGTTAGCGGAGATTTTTATCCGGGAGATTGTACGATTGCATGGGGTCCCAGTTTCTATTATATCAGATAGGGGTACTCAGTTTACCTCTCAGTTCTGGAGGACTTTTCAGCGAGAGTTGGGTTCACAGGTAGAGTTGAGCACAGCGTTTCATCCTCAGACGGACGGGCAGTCCGAGCGTACCATTCAGATATTGGAGGACATGTTGCGTGCCTGTGTTATTGATTTTGGAGGTTCTTGGGCTGATTACTTGCCTCTTGCAGAGTTTGCTTACAACAACAGCTATCAATCCAGCATTCAGATGGCCCCGTATGAAGCCTTATATGGGAGACGGTGTAGATCTCCGGTTGGTTGGTTTGAGCCCGGCGAGGCTAGATTATTGGGGACAGAGTTAGTTCAGGATGCCTTAGAGAAAGTGAAAGTGATCCAGGAGAGACTTCGTACAGCTCAGTCGCGTCAGAAGAGCTATGCGGACCGGAAGGTTCGAGATGTATCTTATGCAGTGGGCGAGAAGGTCTTGTTGAAGGTTTCGCCTATGAAAGGCGTTATGAGGTTTGGAAAGAAAGGGAAGCTGAGTCCACGGTTCATTGGACCTTTTGAGATACTTAGGAAGATTGGGGAGGTGGCCTATATGCTTGCTTTGCCACCTAGCTTGTCGGGAGTCCATCCGGTGTTCCATGTTTCTATGCTCCGGAAGTATGTTGGGGACCCGTCCCATGTATTAGACTTCAGCACGATCCAGTTGGATGAGGACTTGACCTACGATGTGGAGCCGGTGGCTATTTTGGGTCGTCACGTTCGAAAGTTGAGATCTAAGGAGATAGCTTCGATGAAGGTACAGTGGAGAGGTCGGCCCGTGGAGGAAGCCACTTGGGAGACCGAGCAGGAGATGCAGAGCAGATATCCTCACTTGTTTGAGACTCCAGGTATGTTTCTTGACCCGCTCGAGGATGAGCGTTTGTTTAAGTTGGGGAGGATGTAACGACCTGACTCATCGTTACGGGAGTTACCACCCCGTTTTCCCCGTTTTATGCTTCTATATGTTTCATTATCTGTATTTGGAGAATCTAAAGTAATTCGGATAGAGTTTGATTAGAAATGAGGCAATTGGTCTCTTATTGAGAAGGTCAGTTTGGAAAAGTCAAATGAATGTTGACTTATGAGTTATAAGGCTCGGAATGAATTTATGATGATTCGACTAGTTTCGGGGGATGATTTATGACTTAGGAAAACAATCGAAATTGAATTTAGAGGTCCGGTGTAGAATTAGTCTTGAATTGGCTAAGGTTGGATTTTGGTGAATTTCGGATGGTAGGTGAGATTTTGATCCGAGGGTCGGAATGGAATTCCGAGAGTTGCAGTAGCTCCGTTAGGTGATTTTGGATATTGTTGCAAAGTTTCAGATCATTCGGAGGTGTTTAGGTCGAGTTTTAGATCAAATGCAAGTTTCGGAAGTTTTAGTTTAACTTAGGCTTGAATCCGTGGTAATTCAATGATTTTGATGTTTATGATTGTTTTTTTATGTTACGAGAAAGTTTGAATGAAGTAATAGAACATATCTGTGCATTTGGTTGAGGTCCCGAGGGCCTCGGGGTGAATTCGGATGGCCAACGAGGGATTTTAGCATGTTTAATACAGCAGAAATATTGCAGAGAATTTTACTCTATGCGATCGCATAGGTAAGTCTGCGATCGCATAGAAGGTTCTGAGGGGGTGGTATTTTTTCTCTATGCGATTGCATGAAGGAGTGTGCGATCGCATAGTTAGAGAAACTTGTTCAATGCGATCGCAAGGGTGACTGATGCGATCGCGTAGTTGGAAGAGGCAGAGGTATGCGATCGCAATGGTCTTTTATGCGATCGCATAAGAGGATTTCAG
>MU738605.1:111673-128042 GCA_026770625.1 Nicotiana glauca | reverse complement strand
GGCACCGTAAGGCGAAGTGAGTTTGAGAGATATTAAAAATGAAAGAGTCTTATTGGTGAAAACCCTCACGGGCACCGTAAGGCGAAAGTGAGTTTTTCAGATGAGCAAATGAAGGAAGTTTGTGGTTGAAAGGTATTTTTGAAACATGGCAAAACAAGAAAGGTTTGGGTTTTGGTGAAAGTCGATTGTGAAAGTATGAAATAGCAAATGTGGCTATTGACAATTGATTGGTGGGACAGACTAGGCTGGTTAATCCAAAATGCATGGCACAATCAATGGAATCAGCCTTTCCACCCAGATAAGTCCTATCCTTTTTCTCTTCATTAGAACTTATTTGTTTTCAAAGTTTTCTATCCTCAAAACCTTCGAGATCATTGCATTTCATTATCTTGAAGTCTGTCTATAAGACGTTTCAGTGTCAGTTCTATTCAAAAACAAAAGAAGGACGTCAAAGCTAGCGACCATCTTCCCAGTTGTATGGCACAACGAGGTTGGGACATATCAAAGAAAGTAAAGCATAAAGAACCAAGGGAAATCCCATCAGTGGGGTAATCAGATAATTGTGAGGGAAAAGTGAAGTTTCACAAAAAGGAGACAGAAACACAAAATAGCAATACGGGGTAAAAATATTTGGGTCATCAAAATCAGAGGGTTGAAGGTCAGCCGGGAAGTTGTGGCATGTCAAAACAAGTCCAACGAAGCAAGCCAGAGCAGAGTTGGAAACAGGAGCATGGCCAACAAGAATGGCAGCAGCTAAACACCATTTTATATTAACAAATCTTTCTTTGATTAAAATTGGGGCGGAAAATTTTCTTTGCTTTGTATGGTTGTTGCAAGCAGGAGCCCACCTGGATAACAAGGGAATACTTTCCAAAGTTAGCAAGCAGGAGCCCACCTGAAGAACAAGGGAATATTTTAATGCAACAAGCAGGAGCCCACCTGAAGAATAAGGGAATACATTTCAAGCACAGCAATCAGGCACCCACCTGAAGAACAAGGGAAGTATAATGCAAGTCTTATCTTTCAAGTTTAATATTCGGTAACATAATGCGCCCAGTTATCAAACTGGGGCAGAAAATTTTCTTTGCTTTGTATGGTTTGCAAGCAGGAGCCCACCTGGATAACAAGGGAATACTTTCCAAAGTTAGCAAGCAGGAGCCCACCTGAAAAACAAGGGAATATTTTAATGCAGCAAGCAGGAGCCCACCTGAAGAATAAGGGAATATATTTCAAGCACAACAATCAGGCACCCACCTGAAGAACAAGGGAAGTATAATGCAAGTCTTATCTTTCAAGTTTAATATTCGGTAACATAACGCGCCCAGTTATCAAACTGGGGCAGAAAATTTTCTTTGCTTTGTATGGTTGTTGCAAACAGGAGCCCAGCTGAAGAATAAGGTAATATCTTTCAAAATTCAGCAAGCAGGAGCCCACCGGAAGAACAAGGGAATATCTTTCAAAATTCAGCAAGCAGGAGCCTACCTGAAGAACAATGGAATATCTTTTCCAAAAAATCAGCAAGCAGGAGCCCACCTGGATAATAAGGGAATATCTTTTCAAAATTAGCAAGCAGGAGACTACCTGGAGAATTAGGGAATCCATTTCAATTTTCAGCAGTCAGGCACCCACCTGGAAAATAAGGGAAGTACAATCCAAATTTTAGCGTTTAAATTTAATATCTGATAACATGATGTTCCCAGTCACTGGACTGGGGCAGAAAAATTTTCTTTGTTTGTCTGTTTTTGTTGCAAGCAGGAGCCCACCTGAAAAACAAGAGAATACTTTTCAAAAATCAGCAAGCAGGAGCCCACCTGAAGAACAAGGGAATATCTTTCCCAAAAAATCAGCAAGCAGTAGCCCACCTGGATAACAAGGGAATATCTTTTCAAAATCAGCAAGTAGGAGCTCACCTGGAGAACAAGGGAATCTATTTCAAGTTTCAGCAGTCAGGCACCCACCTGGAAAACAAGGGAAGTACAATCCAAATTTTAGCGTTTAAATTTAATATCTGATAACATGATGTTCCCAGTCACCGGACTGGGGCAGAAAAATTTTCTTTGTTCGTCTATTTTTGTTGCAAGCAGGATCCCACCTGAAAAACAAGGGAATACTTATCAAAAATCAGCAAGCAGGAGCCCACCTGAAAAACAAGGGAATACTTTTCAAAATCAACAATCAGGAGCCCACCTGGAGAATAAGGGAATACGTTTCAAATTCAGCAGTCAGGCACCCACCTGGAGAACAAGGGAAGTACCATTCAACTTTAACCGTTAGTTTTAATATTTGATAATATGTTGTACCCAGTTACCAAACTGGGCAGAAATTTTCCTTTGTTTTTGTCTGTTTTGTTGCAATCAGGAGCCCACTTGGAGAACAAGGGAATCCATTTCAAAAGTTCAGCAATCAGGAGCCCACCTGGAGAATAAAGGAATCCATTTCAAAGTATCGTAATCAGGAGCCCACCTGGAGAACAAGGAAATACTTTCCAAGTATCGCCATCAGGAGCTCACCTGGAGAACAAGGGAATACCTTTTCAAGCATCGTAAGCAGGAGCCCACCTGAAGAATGGAGGCACATATTTCAAATTGCAATAATCAAGCATCATCAATAGGAATGGCAAAACATCGCCAAGGTAATAACAAGAATTCCATTGGAAGAACACAAGATACAAGTTCAAAGCAACACAAGAGCAAGTTTGAAGACATAGATAAGATCTTTTGTAAATTCATAGATTATAGCTTAGGCTAGCTTCTTTTGTTTTACCACGGTGTAATAAGGAGGTCAGCGAGAAGTAGCAGCAGCAATCGCAGTAAGATCACATCTCCTGGTAGTCCCAGCTACCAGACACTCCTAAACTACACTGACCTGATTCCTGTTTAGCCCGGGATATGTAGGCAGCCTCTGAAGCAGGGTGCGGTCAACTCTTTCAAAAATGCTTCACACGGAATATGCGAACAGGCAAAAATCGCTCATTTTTCGCTTACTTGTCTTTGCACGAAAACTTTTCGTATTTTCGAGCAAAGAGGGGCAGCTGTGAGCACGTGATTTTTGCCCTATATATGAATTATTTCCAAAAAATTCAAACAAAAAAGATTTTTTCTTATTTTTACAATTTTTGTGAATTTTATGTTAATTGTTTGCATTTTATTTGTGCATTTTAATTGATATGAAAATAAAAATAATATACATTTGCATTTGCATTTAGAATCCAATTTCATATTTTAGTATTAATTTGTTTTAGAACAAAATATGAAGAAAATAACAAAAAATAGTTTCTTTGCACTTTTAAAGGTTAATTGTTGCATTTATCTTTAAATAAAATTTTAAATAACTTTAGGAGTTAAATAGTTTAACTTTGAATTATATTAGGTCTTTGTTTTAATTTTTACATTTTTATAAAATTAGAAAAAATACAAAAATACAAGAAATTAAATAAAAGAAACAAATGAAACAATTTAAATAAAAGGATGCTTCAAAAGACACATGATTTGGGCCAATTTTTGCCTTGGCCCAAGCATAAACAACTCCAATCTGGCCCAAGTTCACTGCTTAACCCAGTCCAGCCCCCATATATACAAAACGACGTCGTTTTGACGTCGTTTAATCTGGACCATTCATCACAACTCATCTAAAGGACCCTATTAATTCCCTATTTTTTATATAACTGTCCGATAAAATCTATTAACACTAAAACATACCGCGTCTTCCTCATACACTGTCGCCACAATCACCGCTGCCCTTCGTCGGAACCCTACTGCCGGCGAACACCACCCCTCCTAATCAAGCCCAAATTCATACCCTGACCTCGTCTCACCTCCCTCACAATCGTGCCATACTCCATTTTCCCAAAAAATCACTGGTACGTTTCAAATCTATGAAACCCTAGTCGCCACCGACAAACACCACCCATGCCAAATCATACCAAATTAACACCCCAATATCCTTTCTTCCTTCTCTACCCAACCCCCATGGTCTTTTGCCTTGAATCTTGCCGGAGCAGCTCGAATGTGCATTTTAATATTTTCCGGGCACCATGCAACCCTCTCCGTTCATCACCATATTTACACCATAGATTCCCCTTCTCCTCCTCTACATGAATCCACTAGCCTTTTCTTTCAAACTCTACTGGAACTCGTCAAATATCCATTTTTAATTTTCCGGCCAAGAACCCTAACCCAAAATCTTTATGATTTTTTACCGTAATATCCTTAACCAGGTATTTTCTTGTCAAAACACATGGCTAGGGATGTTACGTGTCAAGAATCTTGAAAGGTACTTTAAAAAATGACCAGCCAGAAGCTCTCTTAGCCTGGGTAAGTTTCTCATCTTCTGCTTGTTATCAAAAATATTTTTTAATGCTGTCTTAATTAGATTCAATTCGTTCTAGCTTAAATTCTATTGGTTTTATCAGTTCTGTGTTAATCCTATACTTAGGTATTTTGATTTTGTCTTTTCAGATTCTTAATTTTGTTTTAGTTTGTGATAATATGTCATTTCGTTTGTTAAGTCTGGTTTGAATTAATTTCTAATAATCCTTAGCTAGGTTAATTACTGATTAGTTCAGTTTTCTGTTTAATTTATTTTGATAGTTAGTTTGGTCATTAATTCTGAATTCAAATCATTAGATCTTAATAAAACTTAAAATTGGATTTATTCTTAAATAATGAGCAAATCAGAGTTTATATAATTGGTTTGGATATAGCTGTATTACAATAATAGTTTCAGAAGGGCCTTCAGGGGCATTTTGGGCATATCAAATAGGCTAGTCACTAAGATAGTAATTACAACATCGTTAAAGGGTATTTTGGGTATTGGAAAAGGGTAGTTTAATCAGGTTTGGTAATTTTTGAAGTGAAGCAAGGGTAATATAGGAATTGTAATGGGAATAGAACCTTCTAGAATCGACTATAGTGTAAACTTTGGCTAAATAAGTGTAGTTACTTGTAGCACAAGTCAAAAATAAGGGAATTAAAAAGAAATAAAAAGAGGGACTAACTTGTAAAGAAAGAAATCTAAAATTGTAACCTATTGTTGCCTATAAAAGGGCATGCAAATGCCTTGATTAAGAAGTTTTGAGCGCCCAAAAATTTCCCCCAATAGGTGCTCTCTAGTTTTCAGATCTGATTTTGAAATTCAACATTCAAAAACCAAAAAAAAAAGAAAAAATAGAAAACCTCTAGAAAAACCAGAAAAAATTCAGAAACACTGTTCCATTGAAAGTTTCCAGTTAACTTCGAATTTTAGCCTCTGAATTGCATCATTTAGCCTATAGTTTGTTTGCTGATACATTCTAGTGGTGCCTGGTTGTATCTCGAGTGGGTTTGGGACCAATTGAGGTATTTTAGGCTGGTTTTGTTGACTGTTGGTTTCAGAAGGTGCCCTGGGATTAGTTTTGAATCTATTTGGGTGTTTGCAAGTATGTTTCTATTGGTGTTACTCTTCTCTGAAAACAATTCTGAGCTGCTTATTCTTCTTTTCTGAGCTGTTTTGATCATTAATTTGTCGCTGCTGACTCTCCCGTTCTTTTGCTGTTATTACGTCTCCGGGTACATATTCGAACTCACAATTGGTGTAACCTCGAGATTGAAAATATGAAAACATGCAAGGATTTTGTTTGACTGATGATGGATATGTAGTTAATCAGTAGTTTTGATATATAACTATGTAAAGTGGTTCAATTAGATTTATATTTAATGCAATTCTGATTGAACAAATTTTTGGCCTGTTTGGATTTTAATTTAGTGTTATCATTTGTAGGTAGATTAGTGAACTGATCCACATGCTCGATGGTTATTACTTGTGATCAGTTTCCTGTTGTTTGGTAGAGTGATTGGCATTAGCTATACAGAATTTCATGCTAAGTGTTATTACAAATCTGTCTAGAACAACATGGGGATGAGATGAATTTTTGAATGGCTGTTCGTTTGTAATCTAAATAGTAATAAGGAGACTGTGCAGCTCTTGTGTTGTTTTGAGACTGTTATCACGAGTTAAAGGTCATTCAACTGTGCAATGGTAGAAACATGTTCAAAGGTGGGTGCAAATTGAGTAGTTGACTTCATTTGATTCAATAGGTTCAAAATTGGTGGTAAATTTCAATCTAGTGTTTTAATCTGATTATCTAAGTGCAGAAGCATTTAGGAAGATCATCAGCTTGTTTCGAGTCCACCTGCTTTGTTTTTTAAAAAAAAAAGGATTTTAAATAGCATTGTAGGGGTTCGATGTTGACTGGGCAATCAGGCGGGCCTGTAACACTTGGGGTTCGACCCCCTTGATCCCCTGGGCAGTCTGTTATGGTTTTTGTTCGCTTGGGCTGGCCTCAAAGCCCATGTGATGCACCTCATCCATCTGCAAAGTCGTGTGGCTCACTAAAATGGGTTTGATTTGGAAACTTCAACTCTTGGTTTAGTATACAATAAATTTGGGTTTTGACTTAGTAGCGGGTTTGAATTAAAAGGTTTTTCCTTTTGTTTGGACCCGGACTTGAACTTGAAGCCCAAATTTTAAATGCCAATTGATTAGGATTTTATTTATCTTTTAGGGACAAAACAAAAATAGAAACCTATAGTTGTTTTAGGCTTGCCCTTAAGATAAAATGAGACGAGCCTCGCCCAATAAACTACAAATTGCGGGGCCCTCAATAACTGGTTATAAAAAAAATACTTAGATTTCGGGATGAACCGTTTAGAGAATTCCACGGTCCTCCCAAAAGATAATAAACGCATAGTTGCTTTAGGCGCGTATTCTAATAAATTACCTTCCTAAAATTCAGATGCACATTTATGTGACCTAAATCCAAATATCAACGGAGTCGAAATGTGTTGACAACCATGGGTGCACTGGTGCGACGTGGTTCAAGATACATTTTCACGATGTTGTAATTCTTATTAAAAATAAATATATAATAAAAGCGGACTACTAATAAAAGGCACATAAGTTAGAACATGTTTTGAAATCAGATAAAATCAAATACAACAGTTGAGTGATCGTGCTAGAAGTACAAAATCCGGGAATGCCTAACACCTTCTCTCGGGTTAACAGAATTCCTTACTCGGATTTCTGGTTCGCGGACCGTTAACAGAGTCATAATTTCCTCAGTTCGGGATTCAACCGGTGACTTGGGATACAATTAATCTCCCAAGTGGCGACTCTGAATTTTAATAATAAATCCCGTTCCGATTGTCCTTTAAGTGGAAAAACTCCTTTACGCCCTCCCGGGGGTGTAGCGTAAAAAGGAGGTGCGACAAAGCTAATTAATGATTTTATATATAATGTGAAGAGTTTGAGGATTAATTATAAGTCGTAAATTTTTTTGAGTGTTGGCTCACACGATAGAAATACTATCGAGTAAGAAATGAAAGAATTGGAAAGAGATGTGATTAATCCCTTGCCGGGATGGTTTGAGTATATTGATTATCTCCCTTGTCGGGATGTGAAAGTTGTTATTGCTCCTTTACCGGGAGTTGGTTGTTTAATTGTGTTTTCCCTTGCCGGGACATTTCTTATTATTGTTTATTCCCTCGCCCGTTTGGTTATGATTGTTGTTTGGGTGAGGAAGAGTGATAATGCATGAAGGGTCATTCCGTGCCATGTTTTGATTATATTTGCACGAAGGGTCATTCCGTGCCATATTTTGATTATATTTGCACGAAGGGTCATTCCGTGTCATGTTTTGATTATATTTGCACGAAGGGTCATTCCGTGTCATGTTTTGATTATATTTGCACGAAGGGTCATTCCGTGCCATGTTTTGATTATATTTGTACGAAGGGTCATTCTGTGCCATGTTTTGAGTATATTATGCAGCAAGTGACATTCCGTGCTCCGATTTGATTATATTTGCATGAAGGATCATTCCGTGCCATGAAATGAGAGTTATGTGAGGAAACCACGAAAGGTGATGCCGTGCATTTTATTTGGTTGCTTTGGGTGAGGATGAGAGTAAAAGCACGAAGGTTGATGCCGTGCAACTATTGGATTTTCTTATTTTTGTTAAATATTGTTGTTCCTGTTTCTTTTTTAAGTTGATGACTTTTATATTCGGATTGTACTCCCCCATAGCATGCTTCCCTCTCTTTTAACTGTTTAGTTTTGGTATTCTTTCCATTATTACACAATTATATATTGAACTGCACGGGTTAATTTGGTAGTCCTGTCTAGCCTCGTCACTACTTCGCCGGGGTTAGGCCAGACACTTACCAGCATATGGGGTCGGTTGTGCTGATGCTACATTTCTGTGCTTTTTGCACAGATCACGGTACCGAAGCAGATTTTGGACCACAGCAGTAGCACGTTGAGTGAGAGCTGACTTCAGTCCAGGGACTACGAGGTAGCCTAGCTGGCGTTCGTAGGCCGGAGTCACTTTCCATATTTTCTGTTTGTTTTCATTGTACCGAGATAGAAACGATGTATTTTTCTATTCAGACTTGTTTGTAGCATTCATTAGTAGTCCGTGAGATGGCGAATCCAGTCTTGGGTAGTGAAATGGTAAGTTTCCGCATTTTTGGTTTCCAGTTATTTATGCTATGAAAGACTTCCGCTTTTATTTAAAGGTTTATTATTGTCATTACTGTTGTGTTGTTATCTGAAAAGGTTTTAATGCTTGGCTTGCCTAGCTCCGACGGTAGGCGCCATCACGACTCCCGATGGTGGAAAATCCGGGTCGTGACACTTTACTCCCTACACCCCTGTGTGTAGATTCGGGCGCTACAGGTCCTGCTACTGAGGGTTAATAGTTCCAGCAGATCTTCGGAGATTTACTAGGTAGCTGCTTGGCGATTCGCAGCCTAGTGTATTATCCCTATATTTTATTTCCTTTTGATTCAGTTATATAGTGGAGTACACTTTCAGACATGTAGTATTGTTCTAGACACTCATGACTGGTGACACCCCGATGTCGCGCTGTTTTAGTTTTTAATTTCACAACTTATACTGTTATTTTGGGATTTTATTTCTGTTAAAGACTTGGTATTTATGATTCTAACTACTTAAAGTGAATTGGAAGTGTGTCGATTGATATTGTCTTCACGAAAGGTACCATCACGACTGGGTTTGGGTTTAGGGTTGTAACAGAAACAATAAAAGAACTTATGCGGAAAATCCATTGTGAACACCTAATTTTTGACCACACCTAAATTCTATATATATATATATATATATTGTTATTTTTTTTTTTTTTTTTGTAAATACGTATTTTGTGTCTAATCTTGATATTTTATAAATCTTTATCTCACTTTTAATAGAGTTTATAAAAAAAAATTACAAAAATATTCACAATTTTAGAATATAAATTTTAAAAATAAAAAATTGACAAAAAATATATATGATTTCTTTTTAATAAGTAAGTTATGGTATTTTTATTAGTATCATTTAAGGTACATGTAAATAGTTAGTTTTCTTATTTATTTTTCTTGGTGTAAAAGTAGTTGATCAATATTCTTATTTCATAATTTAATTTATCTTTAAAAAATTTAAATAAAAAAAAAGGGAAGAGACCAATATGAAGTAAACTTGCGTCAAAATTAAAAAGTTTGTTATCAAACTTTATCAAAATGTTTGATCCTTACCTAAAAAGAAAAGGACCCCACGATTTCCTTTACAGGTCTCTTTTGAATTGAACATCATACTATATAATAGATAGGCTTTTAACCTTAGAGAAGGGGGGCAACAAAATTGGGAGGAATCAGAAGATTGAAAAGTTAGCAAAAAGCAAGACAAAAAGATAAGAAAAGAAAGAGAGTTTAAAGACGGAGTTCGAGATTTCGTTCGCGGTTCCGAGTTCGTGGTTCTAGAAAAGTTAGTATTTCTAACTTTGGAAATCAGTAGATTGTAGCTATGATTGTGTTGAAGTCTTTACAAAGGTTCATCTCCGTCTCTCAAATATTTGGCTCGTATATTGATTTGATATGTTTGTTGATAACTTCTAAATCAACTTTACTGAATTTGAAAAATTCTAGTCATGTTCGGTTTTGATATTCTTAATATTGTCTAGTATTGATAGAAGGACCATTAAAAGAGATCGATTATTCTGATAAATATAGTTGATATCGTTGTCTTCTTTATTTTTTTGTAGCAAATTTTTTGGAGTATAAATAACTTTATTTGGATCTCTATTTGTTTATCGCAGTTGGTATTTAGTAATTGTCTTATGCCACACATCTCTTGTTCTTCACCATTGATTCAAACATAAACTAAGACATAACCTAAAGTTGGTGTAATATAAAAAGAAATACAGTTCTTTCATTTTTTCACAAATTATGTTTATGGGTTCCAAAAAAAAAAATGCATTTCAACTCAAAAAATAAAAAATGAATGTGAGTCATAAGTCTCTGTCGAAATCCTTCATCCCTATTAGTAATTTTTTTTTTAAACAAGAGTTATTCTTGTAAGCTTAAATCACTTTTGTAAATTGTTAATTTGGTCATGTATTTAGTCTTAAAAAGAAAAATATATAAAAGAGAGAAATTAGAATTACGTTACTTTTTTTAGTTAAGACTATCTACTGGCATGTAAGCAATTGAACTTGTTATTTTATTTTTGAGTAAAATTTGCCCAATTACGTTAGAATTGATTGTTGAATAATGTGAAATAGGGTGGATCTATATTTCGAGGGATGCCTTTAGATCAAAACATATGTTTGCAAAATTCTTAAAATGATGTATAGATTATAAAAATTCCACCCACTCTAAACCCATTGACCCTATATATTTGATTCACTTCTACGTATAAATTATGATGCCGACGAATATATGTACAAGGAAATGTTGCAATTTGTAATGCTATTTTGTTTGAAAACTTAAATAAGTTTTGCACCCAATAAACCAGTTTTTTATCCATAATTCAATAGCTTCACAATAATCTCAAAGTACTTTTCGGAAAATAATAATGAACACCAGTAGTATACGTTAGGCGCACTTTTAATTTATTATTGTAATTGTGTACACGTTTGCGTGACATGATTACGATACTAATAACAAAATCAAGGTATACGTTCGCGCAACTTCAACCAAACCTTTCTCCCTTATAATAAAGCGTTATTAATTGTGGACACGTTCGCGTGACATGATTTTTGACGCGCCAAAGAAAAGAGTATACGTGCGCGTAACTCGATTGTTTAATCACGAATAATCAAGTTTTTTTCTTTTTTGCTTTAATTAAAAACTGTAAAAAGATAATTGCACATAGATCCTAAAAATGAGTAGTTAAACAATTAAGCCAAGTATAAATTGTTAAGCGACCGTGCTATAACCACGGAATCCAGGGGTGCCTAACACCTTCCCTCGGGTTAACAGAATTCCTTATTCAGAATTTCTGGTTCGCAGACTCTTTAAAAATAAAACTTCCTCGATTTGGGATTTAAAATAAACCGGTGACTTGGGACACCTTAATTTATTCCAAGTGGCGACTCTGATAAATTAAATAATCCCATTTCGAATAATGTCACTTTAATTGGAAAAACTCTCTTATATACTTCCCTCACGGCGGGTGGTGTAAAAAGGAGGTGTGACAGCCATGGCGACTCTGCTGGGGACAAGAACCCAGAACTTCCGGTTCAGGGTTCAAGAATTCGAGCTTGTTAATGTGATTTTATTTGGCTTTATTGTTGACATTACTGTATTTTGTGGACTTAATGTGCTAATTGTCCGCTTTGATATTACTTGAACTGTATTTAAATCAAGTCACCCGTCTGAGTTTTCTGAAAGTGGTGCATACGTTTGCGTAGACCGCTCTTTCTGTAGTAATTATACCAAATAGAGCGAGGCTGGGCAAGCGACAAGGCCGGGCAGACTTTAGTACTCCCGGTACGTCGCCCCCTCCTCGGCCCCAGTTGTCCGCTCGGGTAACCCAAGTTTAGACCACAAACCCCAAGTTTGAAACTTAGAATAACGTAACCTCATGCCAGATCCCTAGTAGGAACGATTATTTGCATCACGTGCATTCGACCTTGGGGACTCAACACAGGGGTTGGGTCCGTCTAGGACAGGTGTACCCAGAATAAAGATCATCCTGATGCATCCTACGTGCTATGTGAATATTTATTTGTTTCGCCTTGCATGTTTACCGGTTAATAAAGAGAAAAACCAAGAGTGAGGTAGGATAGAGAATTTACCCGGTTTCTAAAAATCTCTGTATTTGAAAATTTCCCGAAACTCTGCCGAATTTTTGAAAAAAAAAAGAAAAAGAAAAGGATTAATGTATTTCAAAAATAGAGTGAGTCAAGTATCATATATTTTTGTGTCAAAACTGCCTGAACTACACGGGTCTGATTCTCACCGGATATGAGATACGTAGGCAACCTTCATCGGGTCAGGCCTCCATTTTTTAGAAAATCCAAAAATATTTTCTTTTAATTTCTTCTCATAAATTCAAAAAAAATGTTCTTTCTTCTTTAGAAGTCTTTCTTTCGAAAATTTCAAAAAAAAAAAAAAGAAATCCAAAAAAAAGAAGAAGATATTTTCCTTGTGAGGAGCTTTCATGGTTTGGATTGTATAATAAGAGTTAGTTTATTTACTTTATTCCTTATCTCCCGAACTACGCAAGATCTGATTCATGTCTCTACATGATACGTAGACAACCCACATCAGGTTCGATCGAATTAAAAAAAAAGAATAAATTAGTGTTTATTCTAATATGCTTGTTGTTTTGAAATAAAAGCTAATTAAAGGTGGTCGGTTTGTTGGTTTGTAATGGAGAGTCACGCAATCAATCCAAGATCCTCGGAAGTAAAAGCATCTTCTCAACAAATGGAACAAGCACCACTCTTGTTGATCCAAGATCACGAAAAGGAAAGTAGGTAAGCTGGCGGAGAAATATAAAACATGAAGGCAAATGTGGGGTTGGCTTTATCAGATTTGAGCAATAGGACATGGCCTACTCGGGATGATTTGATGATGGGGACTTTGATCCAACATTGAAAGCCATAGTAGCCATTGCCGCGGCAGAAGAGAAACCTAAAACAGTCGCCAAGCCATGAAAAGTTCTTCGTCAGATGAGAATATCGGTAGTCGGTCTTGCTGTCATTTCTGCGTCCGGATTATTTCGGGGTGTAATCCAGATGCGTTACATTATTTTCTTACACTCTGATGTAAACTCTTCTATTTTGTTTTTAAAATATTCAAATAAATAAAATCAATATTTCATCATCCATGAATGTCTCTTTTCTTAATCTTTTCACCTTTCTTATTCTCTTTTCAGTTCTGTAAATGCAGATTTTAATAACATGACATGCTTGCGGACTTCATGCCCAGATCCTAAAACGCTGTCAGATTTCGAAATAATGAACCAAGAAGCATAAAGTGTTGAAGATAAGGCTTGTAAGAAAATAAATAAAGAATTGAACCGAAAATGAGATTCCCTCTCTTCGGATCATTGTTGAAGCCGAGATCGCTGATGAAGATTCAGTCAAGACCCGATTAAAACATTGTCTTTGATTGATGAAAAGTGATTGGCCAGGGCTTACCATGGGTAGTTTTACAACAAAGAATGGCTCATACTTACAACAAAAAGTACGTCCCAAGAAATTTGAAGTGGGGCAACTTGTCGTGAGACATATTTTCCCGCACTATGAAGAAGCTAAGAAAAAATTTGCTCCAAATTGCAAAGGTCCATACATATTAACAAGAGTATTGCATAGGTCCGTTGTATTTGGGAGACATCAAAGGAAATATCCTCGAGACAACACTCAATAAAGATGCAGTCAAAAGTTACTATGTCTCATTACTTGGTTTAACATTCTCTGATTGGCATGACGGAGGCTTTCTTTCTCGCTACACAAACACTATTAATCTTTTTGCAAACCCTTTGAGTCGGTTCTCTNCCGAACTACGTTCGACTTGATTCCGAAAGGATACGTAGGCAGCCTCTCTCTAAGGTTCAGTCACACAAAAATAAAAATCCAAATTTCCCAAAAAGTGAAACTGGGGCAGATGTTATAATGTTTCATTAATGGTTTTCCCTGAAAGATTCTAAAGTTGTAATTCAATCCAAATTCTTTTTACCCAAATCCTTTCAAGTCCTTCTGATCAATCGGCGAGAATGTTCAAGAATTGGAGGATATGTTACTTGGATCAGATGTAATCAAATGAGAGAAATAAAATGAGAGAGTCCTATTTGTGAAAACCCTCATGGGCAAAGTAGGACGATGGTGAGTAGAGAAAATAAAAATGAGAGAATCTTGTTAGTGAAAACCCGCAAAGGGCACTATAAGACGATGGCGAGAAGAGAAATGAGAGAGATCAGCTAGTGAAAACCCACAAAGGGCACTGTTGATCGAAAAGAGGATCCACACAACCATGGCATCAACACAATCATGAGCAAGGTTTCCCGCTTTTCAAGACAAAAATTTGTGATGAGTTTCTGAGAATCGGATGGTTTATATAGATCAGGCATCCAGTCCAAGAGGCATGTCATGTTCATTGAAGTCTGCATTTACTCCAGATAAGTCTTTTTTTTCCTTTCCTCGAAAGGGATACCTCTCGTCTAAGTTCATTTGTCCATTTTATTGTTTGTTTTCTTTGAATCCCTTTCGGTCTAACTTTGTTCAAAAAATAAGGCAAAGAAAAGACGGCAAGACTGATTTACAGGGTTCTCGTTTGAAGCGAGCTGATATATTCAAAAGGCGCCCAACCTCAACAAGGGCATCCAGTCAACCCTGACTGGTCATGATTGGCCAATTCTTTAAAATGAAAAACTTTGAAAGAGGTCAAAAGCGAAATGCTCACAAAGGCAACATAATGTTGAAAAAGGTTAAGTACCTTCAAGGCAATGTTTAGAAAAGCTAAAGGTTCTGCAGAGTCAGAAATGCAGTTGGTATTTAGAAAATAATTCAGTTGCAGTTGAAATCATTAAAGAAGATGAGCCGAGTCAAGGGATTAAAATAATCAAGGCCACAAACCGACCACCATTTTAAAACTAATGCATCTTTCTTTGTTCAGAACAATTTTATGAAACTGTCTGTGGAAGACAAACACCACCAAGTGAAGTTTTCAAATCCATGATTTCCTTCCAATATGCATGTAATCATGTTATTTTTAGTTTCATTATAGGGAATCAACACCCTATCTTCAACACAGGGTACTACACCCTATAGCTACATTATTTTTTACATAGGGTACGACATCCCCTAGTAGCATATACGAGTTCCACAAGCCTTATTTTATTGCCAACACAGGGTACTACATCCCCTGGTTGCACTTCTTGTTGCCAACACAGGGTACCACATCCCCTGATTGCATTATTTTCTACATAGGGTACGACATCCCCTAGTAGCGTATCAGAGTGCCACGAGCCTCATCTTATTGCCAACACAGGTACTGCATCCCCTGGTTGCACTTCTTGTTGCCAACACAAGGTACTACACCCCATAGCTACATTATTTTCTGCATAGGGTACGACATCCCCTAGTAGCGTATCAGAGTGCCACGAGCCTCATCTTATTGCCAACACAGGGTACTACATCCCCTGGTTGCACTTGTTGCCAACACAGGGTACCACATCCCCTGGTTGCATTATTTTCTACATAGGATACGACATTCCCTGGTAGCATTTCAGAGTGCCACGAGCCTCATCTTATTTCCAACATAGGGTACTACATCCCCTGGTTGCCTCCTTCTTGTTAACACAGGGTATAACATTCCCTATTATTAAAAAAAAATTAATAATAATAAAATAATTAAAAAAAAGATAGAAAGTCTTTTTCAATTCTTTATTCTGCAATAGCAATGATAGTTTAATGTGTTTTCAATAACTCACAAAAATTTCCTAGTGCAAACTGGGGCAGAAAATTTTTGTTCGTTTTGTTTGTTTGTGATGGCTTGTAGGTTTTTCTGCAAAGCACAGATTGAATGTGCAATAATAAGATTCCAGTTCTTTCCAGAGAAAGTGGAACTTTGATCTCAATACTAGCCGAACTAGCTTTGACATAATGCATGCAGAGAGCTAGAATTTCAAGATCCATCTCCTTATCACCTGATCAAGTAACCGGTGTGTGAGAGTATTTCATAGTCTTTTGCATCGAGAGCATCAAGTTTCAGTCTAAAGTCAATGGGAGGAGCAAGTCAAGAATCAAGATAGGACTCCAGATAACATTTAGATAGGAATTTTGTTACTCTTAGATTTCAAGAGTATGTAATTTTATTTTTATTTTGATGTAATAGTAGGAACCGCGGATTGGAACCTCGACGGAACCTGAGTGGACTCTCCATCTAAGTATACTCCATTACTCTTCTTTCTACTTGAACTACACATGACTTGATTCCCTTATGACCCGGGATATGTAGGCTGCCTAAAATCAAGGCTCGGCCACATCTTTTCCTTTTATCTTCTTTTCCTTTTTAAATAACAGTGAGGTCAAAAATTAGTCACCGTGTTC